>JADKLZ010081101.1:26146428-26168349 GCA_021533235.1 Biomphalaria straminea
AGACAGCGACTGGCTTCCAAACTGATTAATCTCAGGTTTGAATATCGGTAACAACTATTATTTTGATTTCAGGAATTTTAAAAGACGTCCCTTAGTCAGTATAGATCTCTACATCTATTGTTCTGTTGTCACAGATTAATAAACTACTGTAGACTTTACAATTTAACAATAAATAATATAACGAGACTTGTCTTCATTAAGGTAGACATCAGAGAACTCTTTTATTTCCGCTCTATCTTTTACGTTCACTCAATAACATAAACAATAAACAATGACGTAATATATTTTATATTAGCACATCTATGGCCTCTTTTAGTCAGGAGGTATCTATGGATCATCTCATACAAGTAAGACAAATCCCTGGGCATTAACTATGGTCGGAAAGATGTCGCCCAAACAGCAAGTCCTCCTCTCCATACAGCGGATCTTTTCAAAGAAAGAAATAAATAAATCCTCACAGGGAAGCAAAGGCTGTGTACGAAAATATTCAACTTCGAGAAGATAGACTTTTTCCCCAAATTTGGCTTTAAAAGTTTTATTTTTCTATCGTGCATTCCAGCCTAAAAGTAAAATACAATTGAAATAGTTGTCTCGGACACCCTGCACATTACATAATCAGATGACCAGTCGACCTGTTAGAATATCAACAACTGACCCATAATCCATAAGAAGACAAGAGTGACCACTACATAAGCCACAGTGTCCGGCTTTTCACACGTGAAGGTATCCATATGATGGCGCAGGTAGAGCTTGACTGAGATGATCAGGAGCAGGAACGTCAGGTAGGAACAGGTGTAGGACAGGAACTTCATCAAGGGCGTGTTCACAATGCGGGCTACCTAGACAGAAAGAAACCCAGCATCAGATACCACATTAGATAAATTCGGGCTACCTAGACAGAAAGAAAATTAGCATCAAAACAATATATACGTTAAATTTGGCTACCTAGACAGAAATTCAGCATCAGATACCACATTGCATAAATTTGGTTACCTAGACTTAGACAGAAAGAAGCCTAGCATCAGATTTAAAGTTAGACTAATGCGGGCTATCTAGACAGAAATAAATATCATATTATAGATAGATATAGATAACACATTATAGACTACAATGATAAATTGACTTGAAGAAACATTCTATCAAAAATCTTATCATTTTAATACGGCGTCTTGACAATAAAAACTTAATTCTTATTATACATTATTAAATTCAGGCTAATAGCAATTTTAGTAGTAAACATTTTAGAAAGTTAGTCCCCTTTATTACAATCCTTCACCTAGTCAGACATGTTAAAAATTTAATTTTTATTCTCGGATGCTCAAAGCTTGTTATTGATATGAAGTTAAATTGCGCAATAATGTAAGTTACATTTAAAAACTATTAAATTCTTTAACAATTGTGGAATAATTTTTGTCTTTTTATAACTTCGTACAATGATTGAAGATCCGTTAACAAGTGTGTATTGTGTAATTGAGATTTAACCAGAATATAAGAACATTTATGCCGAGGGCTCTAAATGCAGAATATGTCATTGCACTAGAGTGACCAGAGGTATATGTAATACCAAGGCTGGGGTATAAAGCAAAACTAAATACATTAAAATAGTTATCAATTACAAAACTATACAATTTATTCAAGTAGACCTTTTCGAATCGACCTAAATTAACGACAATACTGGTTCGTAATTTATTATTAACAAAATCAATTTAAAGAAATTGTACTGGAAGAATCTGTCATTATAGATGTATGCCTGATAAAAATGTTTTACGTGTATCTATGGGTTCATCTAGTCGTCCAAGGTTTTTAGACTTTGAGTTAAAGTCCCCTTTTGATAAGGTAAAATAGTGTTTATTTGATTAATGTTCTTTTGAATTATCCCCCTTATCCACATTCTCTATCGCCGTGTTACTTTGTTGTTACAACAAAAGAACATGCTCTTAATATTTAATTGGGAGCTAGCATAATGCAGGTCCAGTGAATAATGCTGGAACCAAAGCTAGCAGAACTCCACAAACTGACCTTCGCCCATGGTGACACTAAATAGAGGAACGACATGGCTGGACACACGATGATGCCGATGGGGATGGCTAGCATTAGGTAGGCGAACCTGTTGAGGTATCTCAGAAAGGGGACGCCGCTGTACCACATCTCTCCAATCTGGGCCTGGCACTGAGGGTGGGCCACAAACTGAAACAAAGAATTTACAATAAGAAAATAACATCTGGTTCTGGTATTGTTATCTGTAGGAACAGTACCAGGAAAAAGAAGAAGAGGCAGACAGAGAAAGCGATAGGAATGCAACATAAAAGAATGGACGGACCTCCATTGTGCTGGCACCTCTTTCACCGTAGACCTAAGAAAGTCTGGAAGGGAAACTTTGCTTTATTTCTTATATGTAAATGTTTACTTTTCCTTTTAAACAGAGATTATGCATTTTGCAAAGACCTTCCTTCAGGGAACAATACCAGGAAAAAGAAAAAGAGGCAGATAAAGAAAGCGATAGGAAGACAACATAGAAAGAATTAACGGACCTGCCATTGAAAGTAATTCTAAATAAGGCAAAAGACACAAAAGGGAGGAATGGAGAAAGACGGTCAGAGAGTCTTGCTTGGTGCCTTAACTGTCTAACAGACTATGGGATAGGTTAAGGTAAAAAAGTAAAAAAAAAACAAAAAAAAACAACAGCTAATTGAATGTAGAAACTTACTTTTTTAAAGAGAGTGAGAGAAAGTAAGAGAAAGTAAGAAAAGTAAGAGAAAGTAAGAGAAATTAAGAGAAAGTAAGAGAAAGTAAGAGAAAGAGAACGTATAAACAACAGAACTGAACACCTCCCTTGTTGTTTCCAAGTTACACGAACTGACTCTGGTACAAATAATGCACAGTCTATTTCTCCCACTTCCCAAGTTGAAACTTTGCACTATTATTTATTGTTTCTAGCAGTACATGAATCAATCAAAAACAAATCACCAATTAGTTAATTGCATATTGTCAATGGACCTCATTCACCAAGCGTAAACAAACAACATTTAGAGGAATTTGTACTTTAAAACCTAGTTTCAATACAAATTGGGAATTCAGGATTAATACTTTAAAAACTGTCCTTTTCCAGTACTGTAGGATAAGGGGCGGACTGGCTGTCAAATTCAGCCTGGGTATTTCTATTTAATCCGGTACACAAATTCTATATCATATGTTGGGTATTCCATTTCTAGGTTTTAAACTCGACACTAGCAGCTGGGAAAAAGTAGCACTGGGTAGATCCACATGGAGAGAGAGCATAAGAGAAAGTCTTGGATTGCAGATGCCATACACAACAGAAGCAGAAAGAAGGCTGAAAATGCAGCTGCGCCTGGTGATTACAGATGCCAAACCTGCTACCGCAGCTGTGTATCAAGGATTGGCCTCTTAAGCCACTCAAGAAGTTGCAAAGGGAGAAGATCGTCTCTCTATGTGTAAAATGCCACAGACATTTTTAGGTCTACCTGTCCTCAAAATCATTATGTTATAAGTTTGTTAATATCCATATGCATGTATACATTAAACTCTGTTATCTTTATAGAACTGTAGGCCCTATGTTCAGTAGCGGCCTTAGGGGGTGGCAAGTGGGGCAACCGCCCCAGGCCCCGCGCCTGAGGGGGGCCCCGCGAGCGGAGATTTTATTGTCACCAAATTCCAAGACCAAATCAGTTGTCATAAAGTAGGACTTGTTGATCAATATTTTCCTAGTATCCCTACAATACTAATTGCCATTTAGGCTCTTCACATGCATATTTGGTGTCGAAATACCGTTCAGTTTCGGTAAAGACAGCATCTAATGAACTGCCGATTCTAAGAGGCTTTCATCTTTTCACCGTTTACAATAAAAACGCATAGGTCGAAATTACAAATCCCAATAGTATATTTCGTAATTAAATATCGACGTCCAAACAGATTTTTTTTTAGGAAAATGCATAGTGATAAAAGTTTGAACTTTCCTTTGTTTTATGAAAATTGTATATGAAAGAGTAGTTTATAACACTTGAAGTAACATACATGTAACTTTTGAAAAATTGATTTTTTTAAAATGAAATTAATAAACAAATATACTGTGTATTCTTGACTTTCGCTGGTGATGCGTTCTAAGACCGTACGAGAAAAGTAATATTTTCGCGGTATTTCAATTTCATAAAGTAAAATATAAACAGTATCACAAAACATCCCCAAACACTCAAAACCTCCAGATAACAATTTCACATTTCATTAATAACTTTTACATGCTGTTCCTTTTAAAATTCATGAAATGTTCAGTAGTTTTCAAAAGTGTCATGCAGCACTGTTATGTCGCATTACACCTGTGGGTCGCGACCCCTTTGGGGATCGAAAGACGATTTTCCAGGGGTCGCCTAAGACCATCGGAAAAAAAAATAGATTTTTTGTTTTAAAAAACTTGACATTGTGCAAAACTTTTCATGGGTAGCTACATTTTTTAAAAACTATAATTGTCATTTTAAACAACTGAATCAGAATCGTTCCAAACTTTTATTCTCGGAGCATAAGTATTAGTAACACTTGAAATGACTGTTCATCAAGCTGCATGTCGAGACGTGACACCATTGCGGAGTCAGTTCAATGGAGGAGATTTACTCAAGTAATTGAAAACCACGTCCGTTTATAATTAGAACTACACTATCAAGGTTTTGTTTTGGAACTATCCTTCAAAATAATCATTATGAAAAGAAAATATAATGACGATTTTAGACGATATTGTTTTACTTCAATAGTTAAAAAGCAGGAATCGAGAAACATCAAAGCTTTTTTTTTGTAACATCATTTGTGACGACGTTCTATTATCGGAAGCAATGAATCTGAACAATGTGAAAGTCATATTAACATCCGAGCTTGCCGACGACATTCAGTTTTTGAAATTTTTTTTAAAAAGTAAATTTGAAAGTCAAGAAAACCCAAACTGTACAAACAACAAACAAAACATAGCAGTCGTTGAACGGTTCAAGCTTAATTCTTATTTGATGTCCATTAGAACTGCTAGGACAATGAAACCTGACATCATTACTGATGACTTAGTGTTGCCAGCGGTCAAATGAATTGTTAGAGTACCAATAATAACTGGAGCCGTATTAACTAGATGTATTCAATTAACTTAAGTTCAATCTCCGTATCTAATAATAGAACCGCTGACTTGTCTTGTGAGTTAGCTATAAGATAATCCTGTAAATTAGATAACTCTGCCTTTCATCCAGTTCAAGGCATTGGTCATTAACCTCTTTTTTTCAGGCGTCTCAGTTCTGGACAAATCTCTCCAACTGCCCAGAACATCTTGCCCAGTATATAATGTAATTAAGTAATGTATCTACATAATGTTCTATATTTTGTAGCCAAAAAAACAAGGCCCATAACTTAGAGGCGAACATACTGTATAGTTATTGTTGCATCGTTAGAGACGGATGAGCCTGTTAACGTGATGAGTTAACAGTATATATATATATAGTCTACCATTTCAGCTAAGGGCCCCGCACTTGACGCTCGCCCAGGGCCCCGCGCACTGCTAGGGCCGCCCCTGCCTATGTTTCTTCTTAATCTCTAAATATGTAGGCCCTAATAGGATGAAGCTTACTAGTACAGAGATCTACGTATAAAGGTCATTACATTATTTTAGGAAAATGTTAAAATAATATAACTACACTGTCTGTGTAGGGCGCGGTGGCTGAGCGGTAAAACGCTTGACTTCCGTACTGGAGGTCCCGGGTTCGAATCCTGGTGAAGACTGGGATTTTTATTTCGGGATTTTCGGGCGCCCTTGAGTTCACCCAGCTCTAATGGGTACCTGACATTAGTTGGGGAAAAGTAAAGGCGGTTGTTCGTTGTGCTGGCCACATGACACCCTCTTTAACCGTAGGCCACAGAATCAGATGGCCTTTACATCATCTGCCCTATAGACCACAAGGTCTGAAAGGGGAACTTTACTTTTTACACTGTCTGTGAACTATTTTTTAAACACGACGACCAGATGGCCTCTTTATAAAAGGATATTATTAAAAGAAATTAACAATTTTATATGTGCCATTGGTGGCACTACGGCCTAGTTGGATATCGCCACCCGAGCATTTGCCCTACTGCCCATATAGCCAATGCGCATCAGTGTAGGGTGCACGCTAAGGCAAATACGCTATATGAATCTCAGCTATTTGTTTATTTGCACATAGATACAGGAATGTTAAAAACATTTTAGTTTTTTTTAATTTCTTTTTTCTTTTTTTTTTTATTTTATTTGTAGCCGCCAAATTTATTTCGACTTGGGGCTCCAAGTACCTCCCCTAAGGCCGGCCCTGACCATAGCGCACGTAACACGATCTAAGCATGAAAGATTTGCTAAACAATAAAACAAATCATAAAATGTTTTTCTTAATGCACAAATTTATTATTGTTAATCTAGATCTATTTAAACATGATTACTTGATTGATTCAAAATAATTGATGTAAGTTTTACTAAAATTTTTTAAAGTATTATATATTTTTTTAAACATTCATCTATTTGTGTGTGTGTGTGTAGATTACTGTAGATATACATTTTGAATAAATGAAAAAACGTGTTCATAAATTGTTCATAGTTCATTTGGTTGTACTATTACCTCACTTTAGACACGTGAAAGGCCATATAAATCTTACATGTACTTAAATCTCACAGAAAAATGGGTCACACTAGCCTTGCTTTATTCTCTTAAATGAATTGTTAAAAATTTAGTGCTTTTTTTCTTTTTTTTTTTTTTATTCAGTACTGAAGAGATTACATTGCCATTAAAACATTTTTACAGTTTATACAACCGTTCACGTTAAAATTGTTCATAAACTGTCCAAACTTGACCGCCACTGGGATGTTCATCGTCTTTCGTTGTAGTTATTGGGATCCTTTCGGAAGGATCTGGCTATATTTCCTATGGAAGCCCAAAGGTTCCAAGAAATATGAAATGTTTGTTCCGTACTGCTCTTCACACTTTAGAGTTCGTATACACCCTATAAAGTCCTACATCTCACTCGAAATGAATGATCTTAGGAGTGTTGAAGGCCCAAGTCTTTGTTTTCTAGTAAAAATTTAGTGCGTTCAATTGCTCAAAAGATTTGCAAGGAAAGTAAAGAAGATGGTGGCACTTAAATATATCAGAGAATTAATTTCTGTATATTATTTGGTTTAAAACTGTATGTATAATATAAAAGAAACTTTTGTTTCACCCTTTTAATTTGTGCTTATTAGTTCATTGTGTATGGCTCTGAGACGTAGGGTGCTCGTCGAAGGCATTTAAGGCTCGTCGAAGGCATTTAAGGCTCGTCGAAGGCATTTAAGGCTCGTCGAAGGCATTTAAGGCTCGTCGAAGGCATTTAAGGCTCCTCGAACGTAAGGTCCCTTCGTCTCGTGATGGGCATAGGCTAACAAGGTAAAAAAAAAAGAGAAATCAAGAAAAAGAGAGAAAGAGGGATGAAGAAAAAGAGAGAAAGAGATCAAGAAAAGAGAGAGAGAGAGAGATTGAGAAAAAGAGAAAAAGAGATATAAAAAAAGAGAGAAAGAGATAAAAAAGATAGACCGATAGATCAAGAGAAACAGAGATCAAGAAAAACAAATAAAGAGATATCAAGAAAAAAAGAGATTTAGAAAACAAAGAAAGAGATATCAAGAAAAAGAGAGAACAAGAAAAACAAAGATAGCTAAAAAAAAAAGAGAGATCAAGAAAAAGAGAGAAAGAGAGAGAAAGAAAAAGAGAGAAAGAGATCAAGAGAAAGAGTGAAAGAAATTTTTTAAAAAGAGAGATTAAGTAATAGAGAGAAGAAAGAGGAAAAGAAATAGGGTACAAAAGAAAGAGAGCAAAAGAGCAGACGTAATAGACAAAAGATTTCGCGCCAGAAAAAAAGGGCAAACATCGCAGATCAAGTGTATCCGACAAAACTCTGAGTGAAAGCCTCTGTTGATGATCTTCTCATTTGTTATTGACAAGTTAAATATTCGGGTGTTTACCACATTTGTCATTCGCAGTGGCGAGGGAGTTATCTTCTCTTGTGAACTTTATCTCCCTGTCCATTCCGGCCTGATTAAGTCACCACGGGTCATCTATAGACACCCCACATCCCTTACTCCTATGCCAAAAAAAAAACAAAAACATTAACTCCTAACCATCCAATATGTTCCAAACCTACTCCCTATCTTTCTCTGCCCCCCCCCTCAACTCACTGTTTGTGTTTGGCTTGATGACATGATTTGCACAAACACAAACACTCACGCACACACACACACCCATGGTAGAGATGGGAAAGATAAGGGAAGGGCATTATTGAATCTGGAAATGATCAAGTTATGGCTGGATGCCGGACACAGCGCATCAACGGTGGCCCTGTTCTAATTTAGTCTCTGATCACCTTTCCTTCTGTTTGCGAACTCTTGCCCTCAACATCCAAACACTAACGCACAAACCACACACACAGGGGCTCCCAAACAGAGACGATTCGCACTCGAAATGAATACGTTCCCCCATCTCCCCGCTCCCCTAAATGTCACGCCCCGAGCTCCCGCTGCCCTCCCGAGGGGCCCCCATCGAATTGCAGTCAGTTGTTTTATGTGTCATCTCTGGATGCCGGCCCATAATGCATCATCATGCTAAGTGTTTGGGCCGCCATTCTATCATTATCAATGACATAATATCAACAGAAGCACTAGCTTTATAATCTAGATCATTTGCTGACTGGGCGTGATTCCAAAATAATTCTCGGAATTTAAGCGTTATTTAAAACGATATTGACCACATTACAAACATCAATATAATATATTTGTATAGACTTATTTCAGTTCTATATTGTTACTACAATGGTGTCAATAACTAAAGTTAAAGAAATCCATAATCATAGGAGATTTTTGGTGTTCCGGTGTTTATAAAGCTTATATAAGCTCACTCTGTCTGTCTGTCTGTCTGTCTGTGGGGATTCCTTTACATGCTTTCTTCAGCCTCACACTATCATCAGGTCAAGTTGAAACTTTGCACATTTTTTCATTGTCGATGACGGCACAGAGATCAATAAAAAAAATAACTGATTAGTTAATTAATTACTCTTTATTAATTAATTTTGTTCTGTATAGAAAAATGGAAATATTTTTCACTGCTATCATGCCAATATCTAGACCTTATAATTAGGCCTATCTCTTAGCACCAATTAGGAAAACATTTTTTGGGCCTACTGGTAAAAACAAAACTTATGGTAAACTTTATGTAAAGAACATAATATTCTAAGTTTAAGTCTAGAAGTAAGACTACAGTCTAGAAGTAAGACTACTGGCTAAGTTTCTTAAAGTAAGACTACAGTTTAAAAGTAAGGCTACTGGCTAAGTTTAGGTCTAGAAGTAGTGGCGTAGCATCCATGGCGCAAAGGGGCCCACGACCATTAGGGGCCCACAGCCTGTCGCCGTAATACCAATTTCGCAAAGGGGCTCATTGCGCTTAGGTCAGTGACTCTTAACCGGTTAGGGTCCACAAGAGAACCAGGAGATGAAGTGACGGCGATAAAATGACTGGGAACCTAGCCCTAAGCGTTTTAAGGTGACAATCGTTTCCATGTCGTCCATATCTTTTTTCCTTCAGAATGTTAACCATTGATGGTATTACACTTATTACAGGAATGGTGGGGGAGGGATGGAGAGATTTAGGTTAAGAAAATATTTATTGTTTTGTACAGGGGTGGGGAACAAAGGGAAAAGGATGAAGGGGGCGATAACAACAATTACGTCAATACAGTTGTTAATTATTCAATTTTTTAAAAGCTTAATTGTTTTACATTTTATTGTGCAATTTAAATTATGTAAAATTATATTCTTCTATTTTGTAAGTCTTAGTTTATGCTATTACTAGAATAATTAATGAGAAAACTAACTTGGGGAGCAGATTGATAACAAGATGTACAATACTATATTGATCATGCTATAGAGCCTCTCTGTAACCAATAACCAGTATGTACTTAAAACTTGGTTCCTATCCCTTAAAATAGAGTCAATATTAATATATTGACACTAGAACCTCATAAAATTGCCAAGAACATTGAAATTTGACTGGAGATCAAGAACCCACAGATTCAAAAAAAGATTATGGACCTGTTGCGCAATGCAATGCTGGCCAAAATACCTGTACTTTAGACATCCATTCAGCACCATTTGTCTCTTTCATTAGTTTTGCACTCAAAACGTCTAAAAGTTTATCAAATTAGTATTTTTAAATGGTTTTCAGTGATATCCGATGAAGGAACAATATCCAAAGATAGCAATTAGGTCATTACTAGGTTTTCATATTGGTGAGGACCAGACGTCTGCAGAATTGGCTGAACAAATGCTGAAAGTAATTTTAAAAATCCCCATTTATCTTTAAATAAACTACGAGGCTAGAGCTATGATGGTGCTTCCAATATGACTGCATACTAGAATAATCTGCCGCCATTGTTTCATCAAAAGATGACGCTAGCGCATTGAGAAGTAGATTCACAGGTTTCTTACTTTCCAATTTAGAGGGACAGACTTATGTTAATAAATAAATATTCCATCCATCTATTTACTGTTAAATAATAGACGTAGAATTAGATACTGGTTTTAGTGTTTTAGGAATGTCAATGTGTAGAATGGGAAATAGAACTCATAAAACATTACTTTATATATTTGAAACTCCCTTAACTCGTTTGATTCTGTTTAAAAAAAATTTACAAACATTGACTTTTAATTCGTGTTGGAGTTCTACTTCAAACATAATAAGGTTATTAAAAAGCTTCTCTACTTGTATTAGAATGTCTTTTGGTAAATGTACCGATACATTCCGATTACTCAATTGTTTAGTCATACATTACAGTCGTCTTATTGAGGGAGGGGTGAACCGGGCCCACGGGTACCTTGCTACGCCACTGTACTAGAAATAAGACTACAATCACTATTAATTCATTTTTGTATAGCTGAGGACTTACACAAATGTGCAAGAAAGTCGTCAACCCATGTGTACTGTAGGCCTATACAAAAGAGCAAAAGGTGTATTCACTAGGACTGACTGATTTGTTTTTAATAAAGTTAGGTTGAGTCATTATAAATGTAGGGCCTAATATATTTAGATTTCCCCGATTTCCATTGAGAACGTCATTTTCAATTTTTTTTTTTTTTGGAGGGCATGTCCAGTGAGTTTTATTTATAGATTTTTAAAAGACTTTTTAATGGATTTCTATAAAAAAATGTCGAATCTTTTTTTTATCGCAACTTATGTTATTGTAAATATAATAAATCTGGTCCGTTAAAGCTACAATTGTACCTTTTTCTGCTCCATCCGCACTGCAGTGTAGACTAAAGGTAAAATAGTCCCTCGCTCATCTCCAGTTTCTTCCGCGGAAGTAGTCCCGCCTCCCGAGTCATCATAATTATTGTCCATGGGTCGACACTTGCCACTGAGGACAGTTTTGACCTCGTCTGAACTTTGACATTGGTCCAACATGGCGAGTGTAAAGTTCTGAACCTGTTGGTCCAATTCCAGGTAAATTTGCTGGGGATGAACGTAACAGAACATTTAATGAAATCAAAATTTTGATAGTAAAAATGAAACCAGTTAAAAAAACAAAACAAGCAACAAGCAAATTACAAACAGATACATTTAAAACAAAAAAGCTTACGTGTAGTTGTATTAACTTGTAAGTAAATGTGTAACATGTACTTTTATTCAATGAGTATTTTACAAATCAAGCAAGAACATAAACCAAAAGGCCAATACTAGAATGAGATTCCTCTTCAAGAGAACAAAACTATATAACACAGACGCAAAATAGAACAAATAGTCTTAGAACAGATGTATATTCACATTTGATTAAAACAACACAATTAGTAAAGTCATTAAATTTAAAGACACAATCGTGGCAAAAAAAAAAACAACACTAAATAGTAAAGTACTGCCAGTACATAAACACCTAACCCTAACACTAATTTACAAATACAAAAACATAATAAAATACTCAGAAACACACAAAGAAAAAGACTTCCAAAATCCACACACAATTCTAACATTCGAAAAGCATTGTCTGATCAATACAATATTATCGTTATATCAAGACATCTTCACATCTAGCATTCAAATACAAATGATCGTTACATAACCAAAAGAGTTATAAGAAAAAAGCCCAGTCTTTATGGGCACCAGCTAAACAAAAGTCAGGCAATGGTGAAACAAAAGTCAGGCAATGGTGAGACAAAAGTCAGGCAATGGTGAGACAAAAGTCAGACAATGGTGAAACAAAAGTCAGGCAATGGTGAGACAAAAGTCAGGCAATGGTGAGACAAAAATCAGGCAATGGTGAGACAAAAATCAGGCAATGGTGAGACAAAAATCAGGCAATGATGAAAAAAAGTCAGGCAATGGTGAAACAAAAGTCAGGCAATGGTGAAACAAAAGTCAGGCAATGGTGAGACAAAAGTCAGGCAATGGTGAGACAAAAGTCAGGCAATGGTGAGACAAAAGTCAGTTAATGGTGAGACAAAAGTCAGGCAATGGTGAGACAAAAGTCAGGCAATGGTGAAACAGAAAACAGGCAATGGTGAGACAAAAGTCAGGCAATGGTGAGAAATGTTTGCACCTTGTACTCCCCTTCAATCTCTGACAAACGTCGGAACTTTCTGCTCAGGTAGAAAGCAAACATGATGGGGTCTTCAGCCGTCAGGGAAATGTAAGCTGGACTGGCCAGTGCCGAGTAAGTGTCCAGTCGCCTGGTGGTGAATACCTGGGGATAAAAAAAAATTACTGATCATCTTTATTTATTTATTTTTGCATGTATTCATATTCTAATAATAAAGCTTGTCTTCAAGTCCGAAGATCAGTGAGGAATGCAGTATTTCGCGTGGATACGCTGCCCAAGCCGTGACCTACATATTTGATATTGTATTAGCACAGTACACACATGTTAGGGACATCTTCGTTTTTCAAGTAACATCTTTATTCAAAAGATAAGGTGTTCTCCAAATGAAGGAATCACGCAATAACGTAAAGGCCGATAAAAGGAAAACTTAACAGGAACTTCATTATGTCAGGTGCTGCTCCTTCATATAGAATCTCTGGGCAGTGGAAAGAGGCAGCAAACATTGCTGGAGACTGCTTTCTAATGAGACAACTGGCCGCCCATGAATGAGCAGAACGGCGCGGTAGGATCTAAGTCTAAGTAAACGTAATTCGCAGTTTTGTAGCTTTATGTCGTAAACATGGTATATTCAACATGGTGTGTTCAACATGGTCTGTTCAACATCGTGTGTTTAACTGAGACCATTCGCTATAGAACTGATGTCCAAAGTCGCTATCAGTGGGTCAGCGGAGACGAATAGCTCGTTGCAACGTCATCAAGATCTTTGATGTGACAGCAGGCTATTAGTCTCGGTTCAGCATGATGTGTTCATAATGATGTGTTCAACATGATATGTTCATAATTATGTATTTAACATGATGTGTTCAACGGGAAGTATTCAAGATGGTATGTTCATAATGATGCATTCAACATGGTATGATCATAATGATGTGTTCATAATGTGTGTTCAAATTGATGTGTTCAACATTGTATGTTCATAATAATGTGTTCAACATTGTAGGTTCATAATGATGTGTTCAACATGGTATGTTCATAATAATGTGTTCAACATTATGTGTTTAACATTGTGTGTTCATAATGATGTGTTTAACATTGTGTGTTCATAATGATGTGTTCAATATGGTATGTTCATAATGATGTGTTCAACATGGCATGTTCATAATGATGTGTTCAACATGATATGTTTAATGTGATGTGTTTAGCATGATGTATTTAACATGATGTGTTCAACATGATGTGTCCAACATGATGTGTTCAACAGGATGTGTTTAGCATGATGTGTTTTAGTCCCACCTTAAAGTCTTCCCGCCTCTCCAATGTACAGTCCGAGCAGGCACAGAAGTAGTCGTGGGGCTCCTCCAGGAACACCCCACACATCATGATCTTCTTGACGATCTGGAAGTTGTTCCGCTTGGCTGCCCTGAGTAACACCTTGAACAAATATTACAAATAATTGTTCTTACTACTTAGCGACTAAATACAAATGTCAACCTTAGTCTGAAACAACAAGTGATATATTCGTGCTACATTCTATACACAGACTCAAAAAGAAACAAAGATTACTCCTGCACGGGTTTACGACTGTATAGAAAACACAAAATATATGCTGGTTTATTGTATTTTCTATACAATGATTACAATTTACAAGGTGGCCAAACTTTGTCATCAGTGTATCTATAATAAAGAAATGCCCTTGTACCTTAGTGAACTGATGACTCCATATCTTCCTCAGAGAGCCTTGCGCACAATGGACTCCACGCTTCGTGGTGCCACGTTTTTCCCTCAAAAGCTACGGTCTGTGGGCTTTTTCAGTGCACGGACCAAAGGTTTGGATATCATGATTTCATGAACTTGCTACACTACTGCAGTGGTGTCAAGCAGGGATGAGTGCTCGCACCTACTCTGTTTGGCATATTCTTCTCTTGCTTACTACACTATGCTTTCAGCGACAGCAACGAAGGTGTATATCTCCACACAAGATCCTCTGGAAAACTATTCAATATATCAAGGCTGCGGGCAAAAACCAAGGTTAGGAGGATACTTATTAGGGAACTCTTGTATGCTGATGATGCAGCTATTGTGGCTGACTCTGATATTCAGCTCCAGACCCTGGTTGACAAACTATCTGCTGCTTGCCAGAAGTTCGGCTTAAATATTAGTCAAAGCAAGACTAAGATACTGGTCCAAAACACTAATGCTGCACCTCAAGTAAACATTAATGGTCAACCACTTGAAATTGTTGATCACTTTTGCTATCTCGGCTCCATCATATCCAACGATGCTCTACTGGATAAAGACATCAACAATAGGATAGCCAAAGCAATGGGCACCATGTCAAGGTTGCAGAAAAGAGTGTGGGACAACATATTACTGACTAACAATACTAAAGCCTTAGTCTACCGGACCTGCGTGATGAGCACTTTGCTATACGGAAGCGAAACATGGTCAACGTCAGTGGCGTAGCGTAGGGGGGGGAGGGGGGAGCTTTTCGAAATCTCCCCGGGCCCCCACTTAGGGGGGCCCCCAAACGGGTGTACGAAATTGGTTTGTAAATACATAAATTAATATATTTGATTGACAAATAGTGTCAAGTACTAGTACGTTTTAAAATATATTTCCAAAAGAGAAAAGTTAAGTTAGTTTTACATTTAAAAAAGGAAAATCTTTAATAGATTTGTTGCCGATTTATTTTACTTTCAAAAGAGACCAAACGTACTTGAAGCAAAAACTAAGAATATTACTTTCTTTGTTGCCACGAACAGGGGAGTCCTTAGAAGTGCGCCGGGCCCCGTAGGGATTAAATATATATACCGTACCACATCACGCTAACCGGCTTATCCGTCTCTAACGCTATAACCAGGGCCGGTCTTAGGCCACTGCAACCTATGCGTTCGCAGTGGGCCCCGCACTTTCATAGGCTTCGCGCTAATTCAAAATATAAACGAAAATCTCCCGCATTGACTAAAGCCTCATAAAAACTCATAAAAATCTCCAGATAAATTAGCAAATATGATGTCATTCATTGCTGTAAACGCCAACGTTTGTCAGCTTTCATGTAATAATAAGTAATAATCGGGAGAATTACGTTATGTATCGGAAGTCCCAATACTTTATTTACTTTTATGGTCATTGAAGTGTACATATGCCATAGGTTACAAGGCTCGTAAAGTTAATTTGATCGCAATTTTTAACTTAGCTAAGTATGCATAAAATTGAAAGTCGATTTTTCGTTCTTATAAAAAATCCTAAATTTCCCTTATTATCCTTGTTCCCACACAGACTAGGCCCCGCGTTATCAGTTTCGCACAGGGCCCCGCAATTGCTAGGACCGGCCCTGGCTGTAACAATAACAAGACAGTATGTTCGCCTTAACGCTGTGGACCTTCCTTATTTTTGTTACAAAAGATAGAACATTGCGTAGCCATTGTTGCCTTACTATTGTCCTAAATATACTGTATTGTAATTGTTTTGCATAAAGAAAATTCTTTCAACTTAAAAAAAAGTTCAAAATTACTCCCATGACCATAGCCTATTGGGACGAAAACACAATAAGCAACCAATTCTTTTATTTTATTTCGTATAGTAACATCGACATCCAATCGGATTTTATTAGAAAAATGTGTGGTGATCAAGTTTGTGACAATAAAATCTCCGATCGCGGGGCCCCCCTCAAGCGCGGGGCCTGGGGCGGCTGCCTCACTTGCCACCCTCTAAGCCCGCTACTAGCCAGAACTAAGACTGTATGATATACAGCGAATTCCAGTATGACAGATCCAATAGTTATTCCTAATAATGCTAGAATTGTCCATTATTGGAGTTGACCAGGGTTGGGCTACAAAACAGCGTTAAACCTATGATAACGCTATGATAACGCAGCGACAATGAGTGGCCGATCTGTCTGGCCTGCGGATACGTCTGTTAGGCATAAATCCGAAAGCAATATTTCTTAACTGTGATAATCAGTTTCTCAACCTGGCAGCTTTTCATTCTGCTGAGACAGATCAAACAATTGTCACCTTTTTTGGAACTGTACATGAATTGTTCAACTTTTTTTTTCCAAATTAACCCCCAGATATCCATCCTTTTGAAGTTATTATCACATCCTTCCTTTTAAAGTTCTTAACACTGATATCTACTAGAAACTTTAATAATTCGACCACTTCTGGTTGTCTTGATTGGCACAAAAGGTTCTCTAGACGCTGGTCTCTGTTTCGTTTGTTCTAACAGTTTACTGTTCGTCTGTACTGCCTTCGTCGGTATAATAGTACCCAGAGATATCTTCATCGAAACTCTTGTTCAAAATGCGTTGATTTCTTCTGTTTGTTTTCCCATCGTTTGTTTATGATGTAAGATCTGGGTGAGGAATGTTTTTTTATGACAACTGCTTTCTGCCATGTTTTTTCTTAGACGAACTCTCGCTTTCTCTCCGACAGAGTAATCTTTAGGTAGTCTTGCTTTTGCATCGTATTTCAATTTGCTTTTCATCTGTCGTTCGTTGAGTAATGTCTCTGCATTTTCGGTTACCGATGGTTTCAATAGTTTGGGATCAGTTGGAATGTTGTCCCTGAGTCTTCTACTGCAATTCAAACGTGTTGCGACAGAAGTGCTGGACAGATTTCATATGGGGATGAAGGATAGATTACAAAGGCTGGAAAACAATGGATACCTTTGGGTTTCTTCTTGAACCAAGACACCTGTTGGATGATGACACGCTTATGACAAACTGTGTTACTTTTTCCTGTTTGTTTGATGAAATAAATGGCGAATCGCTTGTTCAATGATGTCACTGATGTACGAGCAGTTTTCATCAACAAACCAGTAATACAATCCACAATAGACATATTGCGGAAACAGGCTTTATATGGTAATTACGTGTGCTCAAACCTTGCAACCTCCTCCGAATACCGCTAACTCAGGCCACTTCCGCTGCGTCATTCTCAAAGCTCAAGTTCATCAAAACTATCACAAGAGCACAATGACACAAAAAAGGCTTATCATGGCTTTAATGTCGGTGAAGTCTTAAATGCTATAAAGTATAGATTTAGATGATGTTATAGATGTCTTTGCTGCATAGAATGCACGAAGTGAAGCGATATGAATTGAGATTTGTCACTAGTGCATTATTTAGCTAATAAACAACGGCATTAATCTTAAAAGAGTCTTAATAATGTGAAAATGCAAGGGGCCCCCAAAGAGGTCGATCCCCCCGGGCCCCCGAACCCCCTGCTACGCCCCTGGTCAACCTACTCATGGCAGGAAAAAAAGCTGAATGCCTTCCACCTCCGATGCCTAAGGCGGATCTTTAAAATAAGGTGGCAAGATAAGATAACAAATGAGGAAGTGCTACAAAGAGCAGGGTGCCAGGACATCCGCTCTATTATCAGCAGCAGACGCCTTGGCTGGCTCGGCCACGTTCGCAGAATGCAAGTAGGTAGGCTACCACAAGATATACTGTATGGCGATCTTATTGAAGGCAGGAGAGCCGCTGGTCGCCCACTTTTACGGTATACAGACGTGTGCAAACGTGACATGAAGCTATATAAAATCGACACTAGCAGTTGGGAAGAGGTGGCACTGGATAGATCCACATGGAAAGAGAGCATAAGAGAAGGGTCTCGGATTTCAGATGCCATACACAACAGAAGCAGAAAGAAGGCTGAAAATGTAGCTCCGCCTGGTGATTTTATATGCCCAACCTGCAACCGCAGCTGTGTATCAAGGATTGGCCTCTTTAGCCACACAAGAAGTTGCAAAGGGAAAAGATTGTCTCACGAGATGTAAAATGCCACAGTTGCTACACTACTTTCAAGAAGGACATTAAGAACTAGAAGTTTCAAACTTTTTTTAGATTAGTTTGTAATTATAACTTTCATGTTTATGTTTGTAATGTTATCACAGCGCCTTGAGCCTACATTTTGTTTGTTAACAGCGCTTTAGAAATAAAATTACTATTATTATGTTAGAAAGGAACAAGTATTCATCCTCTCGCGCTGCCTGGGTCGACTTTCATGATTGAGAAACAACGTTCATTGTAGTCTCCCCTTTATCAGTTTTCACTGAGGAATTTTCTGACGCAGTGGCAGGTCTGCAGCAGTACCACCCTCTGACAGGCAACGAGAATGTTCCAAGGAATGTTAAATGCCTTGAAGGTATCTGTGAGGTCAGTTGCTATTATCACTTTGGTTGATAAAAAAATGGGGTATATTGTTAATTTGGATGACTTCCATAAACGCTTAATCTGTAAGCCAAGGTTCCAATATTTTCTTCTTTTTTTCCAATTCAGTTTATCTTTAATTATGAGAAAGTGGTACGGTGATGTCAATAATGCTAGCGTTTTGTATTATTATTAATGAGAAGCAGATAAGATAAGATAAGATAAGATAATTTTATTTATCCAATCTAATGGAAATTCAGTTTGATTACAACTTGACAACGTCAGCGTAACTACTATACAAAAACAATGTTAATGAAAAATTCGAACAACATTCACATACGGACACACATACACATTCACAACCAGCGCTTTGTGAATTTGACTTCTATGTACTTCTCGATGGCAGCTGATCCCGTAACACTCTGATCGAAAGTGGGACAAAGGGTAACAAAAATCTACCGTTTTGTCGGTGAAAATAGGCCTACCCCAGTACAACAGTAGACTCGAGAACCACTTGTGGTGAGTATTTGTAAAAAGGAGGTGTATCCTTACCAATCAAATTATTTGTCAAAGCCAAGTGCTGGTGAATTAACTTTGCAGCTTGGTTATGGCGACCTGGGTAGGCAGATTCTGATAGGGAATAAAAAATCCTGCAATTATGTGTTCGATTGACTCACCAACATTTCCACATTTTCGGTCTTTGTCAATAACATTAGGCTTTAGGAAATGCTTCTCGTAATTTTTTGTCCTAATTACTCTGTCGTGCATTGCTGTAACAAAGCCTTCTGTTGCAGGGTAGAGATGCACAGCTTATTATTATTGTTATTATTATTAATTATATATACAGAGTTATATATCGTGTATGTACTAGAAGACTAAACAATGGTCAATCGTTTCTTAACAGAAAGGAAAGATCTGCAAAGATACCATTTGAGGAATAATAACCAAATATTACTCAAAAGGAGGACTATGGTTAGGAAATACAACATTAGTACATAAATGATACGTGTGCACTATTAATAAGAATAGTGTATCATTGTTAACAAAAATTGGTCAAATGCTGAATTAATATTTCTTCTTAAATTGCTGTAGCATTGACGTGTAGAGACATTATTTGTTTTGTAATCAAATATTTCGAACTTGCTTAGTGAATATACTTAGCAAAACTAAGCACAACTCTAGATCTATTTGCTTTATTAGCAACATCAATAGACCTTATTTCTAATACAGGCATTCCAAATCAGTAGACAAACATTTATGCATCTTAGACGTTAGTTATAGATTTTGGGGTGTGGCTTCAATATCATAATTAATGCGAAATATACACACTTTTTGTAACCTGTTTTAAGAATAATGTAATGTACTTTTAAAAAGTGAATTAAAAATTTTTTTGTTGATTCATATATAATAGTGTCTTATGTGATTATGTTTTATTTATTGGCAATGTAAACTCTTCAATGCTGAATAAAAGAAAAAAAAAGTAAGTCAGTCCGGCTTTAAATATAGGCCTACTAACAACGTTAAAGAACTAAGTAGACATCCCTAACATGTTAAGAATACATTCTCACAACGAGGCTTGCACACACGTCGTCAAAAAAAGAACAATAACAAACCATAGTTGATAGTAGCTATCATATCTAAAATACTTCACCAACACATTTTTTTTTGATATATACCAATCTATAATCTTATAGTCCTCTATAAGATTGTATATTTTTTAGGGCCGGCGTTAGACAGGTAAACTAGGCAAGGGTCTCCAATTAGTGGAGCCTCGCATAGGGCTCGAAATAATTCTCTTTTGTTTGTTTGTTTGTAAAATGTTTTACATGTTTCGAATGTTCCTTCAGAGTTGAAGATAGTTACTTCCTAGTCCAAACCTCCCGCAGGACGACCGGGGATGGGAGCGGGCAGGGTTTGAACCCAGGACCATCGATAAATTATAACGTCAGTCCAGCGTGCAAACCGCTCGACCAGGCAGCCATCCCCAATGTCAATGTTTTTGTTGGAGCAATCTAGGTTTTAAATAAATTGCGTTATTGTATTTCTTTCGCTGTTTATTTGTATTTTTCTTATGGGTCCACCAAATGCACTTCCCCAAGGGCCTCCGATTATCTAAGGCCGGCCCTGATGCTTTATTACCAAAATTACATAACTACGACAACTTCACAAGCGTACTGTGGTACACCTGTTTTTCGTCATTAATGGGTGCTGTTATTAATAGCTCCTACTAGATGAGCGCCGGTGGGAATAAAGAAAGCGGGGTCTACAGTTCGTCTGCCACCAAAACAGTCAACTCACCTCTAGCAGCAGCTTGCTCAGGTTGGCATGAGAGAAGCGGGAGTCTGTGTTGACGTCTTCCAAGAAGGCCACGCCCTCTTCTCCGGCCATCTCGGCCGCCCTCCGCTCCGTCTCCCGCCTCACACTGTCTCTGTAATGGGGGTGGTCGAGGATAAGCTCGCAGATCCTCTCCATGTCGTTGTCGGCAGCAGCTAGTAAGGCCTGGAGAGTGGACAAGGTGGACAGTGGTCAAGTAGTATCGAGTGGCTTGGACAAATACAAAGAAGACATGATGGAACACAGGAGGGCATTGATCAACACAGAAAGAGGACATCGATCAACACAAAAGAAGGAAAGTGATCAACAGATGAAGATAACATGTATCAACAAAAGAGGACATTGTTTCTGTTTGTTTGTTTGTAAAATGTTGGACATGTTTTGGGTTCTTCTGTTAGATTTCAAGATAATCTACTTCCTGGTCCAAACCTCCCGCAGGACCACGTGGGGTGGAGAGGCGGGCAGGGTATGAACACGTGTGGGCGAGAAGTCCAAACAACAGTCCGCTGGACATACCGATAAATACATTAGGAGGATATTGATCAACAAATTAATAGGAAATTAATCATCACATTAAGAGGAAATTGATTTGCACATAAAAAGGACATTAATCAATGTATTAAGTAGTCATTAATCAACACATTATGTGGACATTAATCATTGTATTAAGTGGTCATTAATCAACACATTAAGTGGACATTAATCAATGTATTAAGTGGTCATTAATCAACACATCAAGTGGACATTAATCAATGTATTAAGTGGTCTTTAATCAACACATTAAGTGGACATTAATCAATGTATTAGGTGGTCAT
>JADKLZ010081101.1:26174702-26185792 GCA_021533235.1 Biomphalaria straminea
GCCTGGGAGGGGATCATAACTTCAGAAGTGGTCAGAGCCTGGGAGGGTATCAGAGCCTTATTATTGGTCTTAAGATGAAATAAACATAGAATGTGACAAACTATCAATGATTTTAGTGCTGCTTGTTGACATTTAACTGACCCAGTCGGATTACAGAAAGCATATATGGGGGGGGGGGAAGAAACATTAAGCTTAACATTTGAAAACAGATCATCTTTTACTTAGCTGGACCTCACGTCTCGAGGGGCAATTTTCCCCTTGCATGACCTCACAGAACAGCACAGCATTACAATCCAGACGACAAGTTTAAAAACACAGGAGCAGAATGCCTGCATTTACGTGCGGTATTAAATTAGACCATAACTCAGCATGTGGGAGCGAAGCCAGACAGACTAATTAATGAAACTGCTCAAACGAGTTTTCTGTCTAAAGCTAAATTATTGTTTGTTGAGTCATTTGTAACATTTAGCCGTAATTAAATCGTTAACCTCGGACGTACAAAAAAAATAATTTGACCTTATAGAATGTACAGGATGCAATGTTTCCATTGCCCATTATTTTTCAATGGTGTTGTGTGGCTAGCACATTGATCTTCTTTATTTCATTAGAGGCCTCGTAGATATAGTGAGTCTATGTGGCTGAGGAATAAATAGTTTGACTTTGGTAACGAAGAAAAAGGGTTTAAATCTTATTGTCTCCATTGTGTTTTGAAGAAAAAGGTTTGGTGTTCTCTCTTCACTGTCCTCTTGTACATGCGGATTAAGAGGTGCCGTTATATAGAGATCAATCACAACTAAGATACAATAGTTCTCCTTTCAGACCTTGTGGTCTATAGGGCAGATGATGTAAAGGTCATCTGATTCTGTGGCCCACGGTTAACAAGCTGGTTATGTGGCCAGCATAACCGCCTTTACGTTTCCCCAACCAATCTCAGGTACCCATTAGAGCTGAGTGGACTCTAGGGCGCAGGAAAATCCCGAAATAAAAATCTCAGTCTTCACCAGGATTCACCCGGGACCTCCAGTATGGAAGCCAAGCGCTTTACCGCTCTACCACCGCGCCCTCAACTAAGATACAATGCAAAATGACAAAATGCTAGATGTAATTTTCTTGATTTTAATCTCTTCAAACTCAAACACAAAACAAATATAAAGTGTAGATGCAGACTCTACCCAAGCAAACCTGGAAGAGGTCAGTCATCTGTGAGGCTGTGGACAGGGCCGGTCTTAGGCCACTGCAACCTATGCGGTCGAGTGGGCCCCGCGCTTTCATAGGCCCCTCACTAATTCAAGGTGTAATTATTAAATTGCAAAATATTTACGAAAACGATAAAAGAAAAGGGCATTGTCAGCTTCCATGTGATAAAATGTAATAATCGAGCGAATTTTCCCCTTAATCGGAAGGTTCAATACTTTATTTACTTTTGTGGTCACTGATACGAATATGCCATTGGTTACAAGGTTCGTAATGTACAGTAAATTTAATCACAATTTTTAACTCTAGTAAAGAATGTATAAAATTCAAAATCGATTTTTTTCCCTATACAAAATCCTAATTTTCACTTATTATCCTTAAAGGCCCCGCGCAATCAGTTTCGCATATGGCCCCGCAATCGCTAGGACCGGCCCTGGGCTGTGGGTACTGGAATGATATGGGAGCGGATGAAGAAGGCTGCTCAGAACCGTGCTTAGTAGAGATATACTTTTCTGAAGTTACGTCTGCATTATTTCAGATATTATTGTTATTTTCAGAAAGTCAATGTCTTGAGTTACTGTTGCATCGTACAATATCTGCGATACAATATGTCAAATTTTTCTTCAGAGACATCGGAGATTAAAAAATGTTTTAATGTTTGTTATGAAATTATAGTCTGTATCAGTTTGTCGTTCTTATATGCGCTTGTAACTCGTCCGTAAGAATGTGTTCACGAACTGTGTGTTGTGTTGTCATTCAGTTTATTAAAGCCATACTATACAGACATGGTTTTCGATTCTGTTATCATTATGTTCATAATAATGTTAAAAAAATAAATTGATACCAGAGCAATCTGCGAGACCTCATCAGGTTATGGATAAAGCTGTTTATTTTCTGCACCATTGTTTTTTAATTTTAAGTGAAAATATTGTTTGCAAGTGCTACTTAAGAAAAGTGCCTACTAGAATTTTTAAATATAAATGAAAATTTGTTAAATTCAGGTTATGGTAATTTCAATATTAGTATTGGTTCCATACTGTTAGCCTACATGCTGCTTTTTTTATTAAAAAAAAACAAACTATCGGCAAGATATTTTATTGACCAGACTGAACTGAAGGAAAAAATATCTCTGGAAAGTATCTAGTCTCTAACATTAGAAGCGCTGTGACCAGGCGGTGACTTAAGAGAAAGTAGGTTAAACAGAAGCAGAATTCCCTGGCCAACGTTAGCCGTTAGAGACAACTGAATAGGCACATTATCAGAGCACTAGCTGGCCTGTGATGTCCGCTGTGTGCCTGAGGCTCGGAACACGGTGAGAAAAGCTTGTGAAAAGGAACTCTCGAATCCTCTTTGTTTAGATTGTATTCTTTTTTATTTTTTTTTTTTTCGTTTCTTTCAGGGTAACCTTTTTTTAAAAAAAAAGATTTTGGACTTCATTAAAACTAAAGGGGAAGTGTAAACAGAGGAATGAGCGAAGAGAAACAGAGATAAAAAAGAAAGACAGAAGAATGGATGTACTTCCGTTTTACCTCTTCATAGAAAGACCCAGTTAGGGAGAGATTCCTACACTCATTGTAAAAACAAAGATTTTGTTTATTTAGAAAGATTATATTTGTACAAACATTATAAAAGAGCTCAAATTTGTTCACACAATGTAAGATTGAAGAAAGATTTGTACATACGTTGTAGGATTAAAGAATAGTTTTGTGCATACATTGTTAAACAAAAGATTTGTACACATTTAGAAATATGATTTTTACACACATTAAGCAGCAATAGATTCGTACACTAATTGAGAGAGAATAAATTTGTACGCCCATTGAGAGGGAATGAATTAGTACGCCCATTGAGAGAGAATGAATTTGTATGCCCATTGAGAGGGAATGAATTTGTACGCCCATTGAGAGGGAATGAATTAGAGAGTCTAGTACTCTAATTGAGAGAAAATACATTTGTACAGACAGTACTGGAAAATAAATGTGTACATACATTTGTACACATTTCAAAAGACTATTTCTTGTGTCGATGGGTGGGAGGATTATCAAAGCGATACTTCTTTTTAATATACCATTCCGTATCCTCTCTTCTTATAAAACTTTCGTATTTATGTCTTTTTGAAATAATCTTTCAAAACCATATTACTGTTCCGTTCTTGTGACCGCTTTCTCATCCCCTCAAACGTAACGGACTCTTTGACAGGCGGATGTGTACTATTACCAATGACACGGCAGAGAAAGAAGGCAGAGAACTGCAGTCTAAAAGATGGGATATTAATTATTATTTATTTTATTATTTATTTAATTATTGTTTAGATGAATCAAGACAAACTGACGTGTAGATCAAATACAACAGAGACGGACTCAGTGAAAGGCAGGTTGGTGTCTTATGTAGCTAAGTCAAACGGATGTAACACTCAAATAACGAGATCCAATAACACAGGCGCCAACAGTAAAAGTTTGACGGCGCTTATAGCGAATATCGAACAAGAAGTTTAATAATAACAAAGGTAACCGTCGAATGTTGTCAAGCTAGATCTCTACGTCCATAAAAAGCTCCTTATCTCTAAAGCCGTCTAGAAGAGATTATTTACAACGGTAGATATTTTGATGTTCTTCTCTAAAGTCTAGTTTACTTTTTATTAGTCGCGTCATTGTCATAAGTCGAAACTTCCACTATTTACGAAACAAAATAACTAATTTCGAATCGTGACATAACAGTATGTAATTATGTAGTTAATTAGGTAGGTTAAATCTTTGTAAATGTTTATTCTACATCCCAGCTCCGTGGTGAGCGAACTTTTGGAGGAGCGGGCCAAAAAATTGAAGGAAAAATTTGAGCAGGTCATACTTTTTCTTTTTATTAAGAAAATATAGAAATGTAGAATCAAATTTAATGATATCAAAATGTCACTAATGCAATGCATGAAGCTACAAGTGTTTTGATGATAGTTCTTATTAATATAGTTTGTCAATCACTGGTAGCTACTACCTTCCGCAGGAAGAAGGGAATGGCTGCGGGCAGAGTATGAACCCGCAACCATTGAACGAAAATGCAGCTCTCTACAAAAAAAAACAACATGTCATTTTACTCTGGCAATCTGGAGTTGTCTCGCCAAGCCACCTTACGACACAGCATTTACACTGCAACCAACCAATCGCTAGCGTCTTCTCATCGTCACCATACTTTTGTTGATATTGTTATGACATGATTAGAGATTAGGTTTATTTCGGGAATTAACTAAGGGATAAGTTTTCATTAGTGACGGAAGTGACGATAGGTGAAATTAAAAAATAGACAGAATAGATTTACACTAAGATCAACAAGGACGTTTTTTGAGAGAGATTTATGCTATTGACACAGACGGGTCCCTTTCGAACATTAAAGTTCAGTTTACTGTTGAATCAGCGTTGATTTACTGTATCATTGTTCGGCCTTCATTGGTGTTCGAGTTTTATGACAGTTTATCTTTAAACACCGTGAATCGGCACCTAACAACTGGCGACCCCGAACTGACTCACTGGCATCACCATCCAGAAGTAGAGAAGCCCTCTGTTTGGAGGAGGCAGAAGTCAGAAGTTCAAGTCATCGGCCTAGTCTGCAGCTAGACCCTGAGCATATAGCCACGTCGGCGAAGTGAGGCCAGTGAGTTTGGACTCGTAGACCTAGATCTAGGAGGTAACGAGAGATACCATTGTACTCTGTCAGCGCCCAAACGTTGGGGCATCATAGTGGAACTTGTAGTTCCGAGTCAAGAAGACTACAGTGTGGTAGAAGGGAAGAAGACAACCGTCCTGTCAAAGCCGTTCTAAGAAGATATCGCCTGCCCGGCATAGTTCGTGAGAAAGCGAACGTGAAGGTCACCTCTTCAAGGCCAAGATCGACCGTTGAGGTCACACCAGAGAACTTTTGAAGTTGGAGCCATTGGCTGCCTTCATCACTGAAGTACAGTAGTGCTTTATTGCTCTACGGCTCGGCGAAATCTGTGCTACACGCTAGATAGCCAGATAGCCATTATTTTGTCGCTGGACTCTGACTTTGTCGCTGTTTGACTTTGTCGTCATATGACTTAGTCGCTACATCTGCTGTTGGTCCGTTCCAGTTATACAGACGACCACCTGGAACCATCGTACCTGCGGCGGAACCAGAACCAGACGTTACGCCACCGAGGAACCGGAACCAGACGACAGAGCATCGAAGAACCGGAACCAGACGACAGATCACCGAACCGGAACCAGACGCCGTACCACCGAAGAACCGGAGCCGTTACAGATCAGTGCTGAAGGACTTTGTGGAGCAGAAACGTTCGTCGAACGTACCAGAGCGCTTGTGAAGACTGCACATCACCGTGAGCCTTGCCGCCGGGACAGACGTTGGCGTGGGAGGAATAGACTCGAGACCGACTGTGAAGTTATCGTCGCTTCTGAGACAGATAAGTGTATTTAACTACTTTCTCCGTAGAATAATTAGAGTCTATAGGGAAGTGACCACTCGCTAGATTATCACTACCAGGTTAAATCGTGGTGGAGTGGGGTCCTTAAAATTAGGTGTAATCTAGCGAGAGGTACATATATATGTTTAGCTGTTAAACTCGTCGTGTTTGTGACTGTGAATCATTTATTAATTATTTTTTTAGTAACGTCGGGTGGTAATTGTTTGCGATTCTCCTGTTTAAATCTTACTATCAGACGAAAGTCTCATTCATCAGAACTAGATCTATAGTTTGTTGTGTAGTTTATTTAAGTTATTTAGTTCGTAATTTAGTTATATTCACTTCTGGCTGTGAAAGGTAAGAGGTAACTAAGATCTAGCGTAATCTAGACTAGATCTGAGGGACAATCGAGGTGAAGCCTGATTGCCCATGTGTAGTTAGTTGTTTATAAATAGACAGGTTGTTCTATTTATCAGCGACTCGTGTTGAGTAACACGTAGTCGGTTAAGCGTGCGTGTGTCGCACAGGGTACTACAGTCGGGTCAGAAGAGGGTACATACGTGTACTAAGAATACTGTGGGTATTCTACAAGGTAAACCTAAGCTGGGAATCTATACGTTAAGGGCCTCGAGCGTTAAAGTGAAGTAAGTCGAAGTGAGGGATATTGGGAAAACTTCGGGGCAGGGTGAGTTAAAGTTCTATCGGTGGAACAAAGTTAATTGAAGCTATTAAGCGTTGGTACAAGAGGAACCATATTTTAGTTAGTGAATAAGTTAAAAGTACATTAAAGGTAATATGGCAACCACTTCAGGTTCCAATCTAGAAGAGTTTAGGAAAAAACTCATTCATGAAGCCAAGACAGAGTTGGAACTGCGCGGCAAAGATCTTACCGCCTATGTTCAGCAGATGATGGCGGCGGAGCAGGGAAGAATCAAAGAGGAAGCTGAGCGTTTGGAGAAGGAGAAAATTAGGGAGGCTGAGCGGCTGGAGAGAGAGAAAGTTAGAGAAGCGGAAAAGGCCAGGGAGAAGGAAAAAGAAGAAGCAGATCGCATAGAGCGGGAAAAGGTTAGAGAGGCAGAAAAGCTGGAGAGAGAAAAGGTTAGAGAGGCAGAAAAGGCGAAGGAGGAGGCAGACCGAGTAGAAAGAGAGAAAAAAGAAGAGGCAGACCGGAAAGTAAGAATTCAGGTAGAACAGATGAGGATAGATGCGGGCGTGAGTGTGCCAGTCGAGGGTAACAGTAACAACAGCGCCAACACGGAAAATCATAGCAGCGCCGCATGGATAAAAAAGAAAATTCAACCGTTTGCGGAGGACAAGGACGACATCGGCGACTATTTAAAACGGTTTGAAATAAAGTTGGCCAAATTTGACGTTCAAGAAAAGGAGTGGTCCGAAATCTTGCTGGATTTCGTGCACGGACGAGCCCTCACGATTTGCCAGAACCATGACCACTCGATGCAAAACAGTTACCAGGTGCTCAAGAAGGAACTGCTAAACGCATACGGGCACAATGCGACAACGTTCCGACAGAAATACTATGACAATACACCATCCAGCCAGGTAGATCCACAGACAACGATCAACGCAGAAAAGGATTTTTTCAACAAGTGGCTTGCGTTCGAGAATGTGGAGAACACATTCGACAGTCTGAAGAATTTCATCCTGATAGACAACTTTGTCAATAAGTGCGATCCTCAGTTGCAGTCCTTCATAAAGGAAAGAAACCCTAAGTGTATTGATGACTTGGTACAAATCATTAGGACCTATAAAAACGCATATCCTAATAACTCACTTTCAAATACAGACCACAAACCAGTCATTGACCTGGTCAATTATGTTAAGAGAAATGATGGTAATGATCGAGTCTATGACAGAAGAAATGATAATTATGATAGGGATTATGGTAGGAGAAATGACAGGTCCAGGGAACGTAGAAACAACAGTCGGGATAGTTATGAGGACAAATATGATAGGACAAATGGGGAAAGTGGAAATCGTAGAGAAAACTATGATAGAAGAGTAGATAGACCGACAGCGGGTAATAGGGACATTAGTGAAGTGATTTGTTTTAACTGCCAGAAAAAGGGTCACATGGCATATCAGTGTAGGAAACAAAAAGGTTACGAAGCTGGTAATAGGGATGCACAGGGTAATAGTGGCACAAGTGATAGGAAAGGTAATCAGGGAAATCGTAGACAAGATAGGGATAATAGGCTACCAGATAGAGTTAATTTTGTCAGAAGCATCCAAGACAGGGATCATGATGGTGGAGATAGTGAACCAGATGAAGAAATTAATTACGTTGACTGTGGGGAGGATAGATTCAAATTATATCCGGGCATGTTAAACAATGAAAATATTAAGGTAATCCGAGACACCGCTAGCACTACAGTCGCCGTCCGGAAAGGACTAGTTAAGGACAATGATTACTTGGGTTATTCCAAATCAGTAAGGTTGGCAGACGGTGAAATCAAAAGGTTTGAAGCGTGTAAAGTGTTCCTTGAATCACCATTGTACACAGGGTACTGTGAAGGGGTAGTCATGCCAAAACTATCGAAAGATGTGCTACTCGGGAACGTAACAGGTGTCAGAACCGCTACAAACAAGCAGGTTAGGAATTGGAAAGGAAGATATAGCAACAGACGGCGGAATAAACACAGAAAGGACATAATTTGTTTTCACTGCCATAAACAGGGGCATATTGCTAGAGACTGCTGGAGTAGGGCAGAACATTCTACACAGAAGATTGCGAGTTCGGATAGCAGGCGCAGGTCTACATCCGATAGCCATGAAAGAAGAGATGACTTTGGTAGCAGTAATCACAAGTCATACCGAGATGGAAGGCCACATGCGGTCTATACAAGACGAGATTTAAACTCCAGTTGGAGAGACCAAATGCATGGGTCGTGCGGATAGCCAATGAAACATAGCGCTATACGACCATAGTCTGTACATAAGTATGTAAATATATGTTTCTTCAAGTATTTTATTCTTAATTGGTAGCAAATGGTTGTGTCTAGTAGTCATATGACATAGATCAATTGTATTTAGTTATATAGTTAACTTTGTAATTTGTTTGGTTGGCAACTACATATGAACTTATTGTGTATGAATGCGTAGTATGAGGGTACGATTAGAAAGGGCATTGATAAGGCGACGGTGTATTGTGGAAATCACGGAACGAGTAAGTTGTAAGAGTCCACATAGTTTATGTGATCACAATCATTCATCAGTAAAAGGTTAGGTCGTGTTGGGACAAGTAAGTGGAGAAAGGAATTAAAATACACTTATTAATGCCCGTCAGACGTTAGGTAACTAGGGGTGAACAAGTGGTGATACATGTCCGTTTGTCATACCAGGAAAATGTCTGTCCTGTCGTGTGAGGAACAGCGGAACTTTGTGAACATGTGGTGACGTCGTTAGTCTGACCCACATATGGTGTCGGCATGAACTGTATTGTATCTGCATCGTACTATCACCTACTGGACACCACATTGGACAGTATCACTCCTTAGTGAAGTATGGGTGAAAAGAACTTGATTTTGGACAGTGTTGATAAACCGAAGTCAAGACTCAAGTTGTTATTTTTTATGTTTCCCCATACTTTTTGGCCCTTGCTCATTGTAGACTAAGACTGTAGGAAAAAATTGACTGACAATTTTTTTTTAGCGGGAGGGGGAGGAGTTGTTATGACATGATTAGAGATTAGGTTTATTTCGGGAATTAACTAAGGGATAAGTTTTCATTAGTGACGGAAGTGACGATAGGTGAAATTAAAAAATAGACAGAATAGATTTACACTAAGATCAACAAGGACGTTTTTTGAGAGAGATTTATGCTATTGACACAGACGGGTCCCTTTCGAACATTAAAGTTCAGTTTACTGTTGAATCAGCGTTGATTTACTGTATCATTGTTCGGCCTTCATTGGTGTTCGAGTTTTATGACAGTTTATCTTTAAACACCGTGAATCGGCACCTAACAATATATGATGTAATGTTGTGTGAGAGTAAGTTCCCTTAGCGGATTAGGAAGTGTGTGTTGCTAGTTCGTTATCTAATATGGTGGAATACAGCTTCTGAGTGTTTTGTCAATCGGCCTTGTCGTTTATCTATTTCTAATTGTATATTAACAACTTTTACCATATAAGCCCACACATATAAATCCAATAACATCCACTCATTGCGTAAAATAATTTTTTTTTTTTTTTTTTGGGGGGGGGGGATTGTTGACCCCCAAAATTTAAGGCCCGGATTGATGTATTTATTTAATACTAGAAAATCTCTATTTGTTCAAGAGACATGATTTGCCGTCTCATTTGCAGTAATTTGATTTTAAAATGAATTCAACAAAAGAAAATGTTCAATTCGAAATGAGATAAGTAGGATTTGTCAAAAGAAGTAAGAAGGGCTCTTACAATTTCCTCCCGCTGGTTATCTTATAGACGACAGTCCACGTGACCCATTCAAGAAACTCTCAAAACAAAATCCATAAAAAGAATTTGAGAGAAAGGGAACAGAAAAAAAAAATGGCGCATGTTTTTGGAAAAGATGGCGCTGGGGGAAAGTTGGTGAATTGGCAACGCACTCTTCAAGAGCTCATTTTGAAAATAAAATTAAAAAAAGAAAGCTGGGAAGAAATCGTAAAAGAATGTCCTGGCGTAGCGTAGTGGACAAGGGGAGCAGGGGGGAGGGATTGATGAGAATTATTGATTTTCTATAAGAAGGAGAAAAATGGCAGAAGAAATAAGGTCAAGGACGGAGGAAGACGTTTCTATGGATAAAAAGAAGAGATTGGTGGAGGGGTGGGGGGGGACCTGTCAGTTCTTGCCCATTTACGGTTAGTTACGTTCGGCTGAAAACTTTCTTTTTTTTTCCTAGGCTAGTGACACTAAGACTTGGCCACTTGTTGTTTAGAAGACTTTGATGTTTATTGCTGAGGACAGATGTATCATTGCTAGCTGGTGACTTTATTGGGGAGGAGAAATACTTTAGTGTGTCCAGCCGCTGTGAGCTCCAATATCTTTATGGCGTTTGAGTATGTGCCTGGCGTGATAAAATACAATGTATATACTTGCGTCTTATATTGTGTCCTCCTGAAATATATATATACTAGTTGACCGGCGGCATAGCATACGCCGCTATTTACCATGGCCGGCGACCGCAGTGGGGCCCGCATTTCATAGGACCCGCAATTTTATAGGACCCGCTCTAATTTAAAGTGTAAAAATTATTAAATTAAGCCATTTAATAGCCTACTTACAACAGATTCCCCGCGCCATCCTGTCGATTTAACATCCCTATAATTATTTGTCTGTTAAGCTATTGCTTTAAAAGAAATCAAACACATTTTAACAAAATATAGTCATTTATAACGACCGCAGTGGGGCCCGCATTTCATAGGACACGCAATTTTATAGAACCCGCTCTAATTTAAAGTGTAAAAATTATTAAATTAAGCCATTTTA
>JADKLZ010081101.1:26187752-26198333 GCA_021533235.1 Biomphalaria straminea
TTTCCTGACTTCATATTTCCTGACTTCATATTTCCTGACTTCATATTACCTGACTTCATATTTCCTGACTTCATATTTCCTGACTTCATATTCTTCACTTCCTTTTTCTTAATTAGTGACTTCTTATTTCCTGACTTTATATTTCTGACTTCATTACCCGGACTACATATTTCCTGACTTCATATCATATTTATAACTTCATATTTCATGATTTCATAATCCTGACTTCAAATTTCTAACTTGATATTCTTGACTTCATATACTTGACTTCATCTTTCTGACTTCATCTTCCTGACTTCATATTTCGGACATCATCTTCCTGACTTCATCTTCCTTGCTTCATATTTCTGTCTTCTTCTTCCTGACTTCATATTCCTGACTTCATCTTCTCAACTTCCTGTCATAAGTATGACATTATCAGTGTGAGTGATAACATTTTTTTGTTCGGATAAATAATCAGTAAAATTCAAGTTTCTTAAAACTCCCTAGTGGGCGCCAAGAATCTCTTACGTCATTACCCCCCACTCTCCTATATCTTCAGCCAGAATCGTTTAAAAAAAAATTCTAAAAACTAAATACCCCCCCTCCCATTTAAAAAAAAACAAAACTTTTTCACTTTTACCGGAAGCGACAATATCTAAAGGAAGAATTCTCTCAGCGAGTCTTGGTGTAAAAAAAAATAAATTGCGCTAATTGCTTCTATTGCCACTAATTGCAGTGTAAAGCAATAAGGAAATTGTATTGCCAATTACGTGTTAACAGAAACTTTAACAGTAAATTGTATTAAAAGATTCTACGATAAAAAGTATACAGAGCACAAGTCTTGGCTAGTGTTTGATTTTAATGAACTAGAAAATATTGATTCAGGACGATGGACAAGTCATAGAGACAGTACATAGGTGAAGAAATAGCGTTAACAAACAAACGGGTAGCAAACCAAACCAAACAGACCCCTTGCAAATGTACATCACTAAGCAACATGTAAGATTTGTTTACCAGATATAAGAGATTGGTTGTAATTTGTTTCTCATAGTGGGTTTCCCAAGTAGATCAAGGGATACCCTTGTTTACTCGATGTCTTATGATACTGAGCACCCGATGTAAGATAATTTGAATATGTCTTATGTCAGGCGAGAGTTTGGAAGAACAAATCGCTCCGCCTACCTACAAAAATAAATGTCTACCAGGCGGTGGTTCTCTCAACCCTTCTATATGGCTCTGAGACATGGACACTATATAGAAAACAGCTAAGACTCCTTGAGCGCTTTCACCAAAGATGCTTGCGCTCCATCATGGACATACGATGGCAAGACCGCACTACAAACAACGATGTCCTTGCGAACGCTGGTATAGACAGTATAGAGCAGTGATTCCCAAAGTGGTCCCTGTGGACCCCCAGGGGTCCACGAGGACTTCCAAGGGGTCCACGAAAGTGAAAAAAAGAATTGGGGGTCCATGACATGCAAATGGGGGTCCACGAGAGTGGATCTCATTTAAGAAGGAATCGCGTTTAATATAAATCTCACATTAATGAAATCACCTTTTATATCATACAAATATACATTATTTATACTTTATTATAGCTAGGCCATTAAATTTTTGTTGTAATATTGGAATGAAAAACATATTTTAAATTTTAATACCTCATTTAAATAGCTTAATTTGGTCTAGAGATAACTAATATTTAACATGGCTGAATCTAAATATAAAATAGACGGTGGTGTACATTTTCAAAAAGTTTTTCTTCTTTTCTCGTCGAACTTATATTGCCTATGTGTCTTTTATTTAACAACATTTTATGTAATGACACCTAAGCTGGAGGATTGTTGGAGACAAAGCCACCCTGATAAGATTTGAAAAACTATTGAACACTCCATAATTAAGTTGAGAAAAGATCTACAATTAACAAAATATTTGCTTTCAAATTTTAAGGAAAATATAATGGTTTGCTGTGTCTTAAAATATCTTGCAAAATTATGAAAATGACATACATATGGCGAAAAGAAAAAAAGGGTGATTTAGCCAGCCGCTGAAGTTTTAAAAACTATTTTTTACACAAACCTGCATCTGATATTTGCTAAGTATTCTACTAAGCAACAAATAGTTCAAAGGTCTATATATGAACCGAGTTGTGTCTGTAATGAAACATTTTTTTAGGCACATGTTTGTTTATTTATGGATAAAGAAAATCACGACAAAAATTCTTTTTGTGAAAACTGATAATTAACAATTAAGTCAAATACACATTTGATGTTTTGAAGGAATTGTTCGAAGAAAAAGCAAACCCTCTAACTATATCAGTAGCAACAAATGGAGCACCTTTCATGATTAGGTCCTACTACGGATAGTGTATCTGGGTGTTACTAATACACTAAGTAACTAAAAAATAGTAGATCTAGATTGCAGAAATATCTTCAATTTGTTATCAACGCAGTTATGAGAAGATAAATATGCAATTACTTGCTCAAATTGGAAGAGAAAATGACAAGAACATTCATCAGTTGAATCACAAGGCACCAGAAGAAGACAAAATTACAGCAGAACTAATTTTCAGCACAAAGGAGTTCGTGATGTATGTGTGAAAAATTGTTTTATTTAATTTAATATCTATATTTGCATAGTGTAGTTTTGTCTAGTTATAACTTTACAAAAAGAAATGTAGACTGTACAGCGTTAAGTATTTGAAATTGAACTTCATTGCTTCCTTGTCAAACAAGAGAATGTTAATATGCCATATGATGCTATGAGACCAATTAAACTGGAGAATCATTTGAGATGATACCACCCTAATAAAAAGATAAAATTTGCAAAACTTTCAAACATTCAACGATAAAGTTCAGAATACACCCACAAAATCTATCTTTGACCTGACATTGAGATGATGATGATCATAGTAAAATACTGAAAACCTCACACGATCTAGGCAAATTATTGATTTTACCAGCCGTTGAAGAAATTGTAAAACTCTTACACAAACGTATATTATTAAAAGAATTTCATGCTTTGGGGCTGGTGTTTTGTTTTTGTTATCTCGATGAAGAATGCAGTTTAAAAGACATGGTCGGCATTCTTTGCGGACAATCCAAAAGGGAAAATTTCAATGGTTCCCATTTTGATCTTTAGTATGTATAGTTCTGGTGTGAAAAATTATAGGTGGTCCAACCGGGATAGTTTATAATAGGTCTTTCTTGTATATCGAATGAGAGCTTGTCCATTTCTCGTTTTTACAATTCACTATTAGTTTCTTAATTTCTTCCGGATAGAGTGCGATGTTCAAGTGTGTATTTGTTTTGTCACATTTGACAAGTGTGTCAGCTTTCTATTTCCTTCTAATTAAACATTGGAGAACAGTGTTATTGCTGCATTGTTGAGCTTTACAAGGTCACACAATATGTTTTGTAAAAAATCTTTTGGGTGTTCCTTCAGATTCTGTACATAATTACATGCTAGCCCAAACCTCCCGACGGAAGATGCGAGCAGGCAAGGTGACCACCGAACGTCAGTCCAGGCATCTAGTTGTTTTATTTAGGAGGCATCAGAGTTTGTCAAGCTTTGAAGGACTATTTTTTATATTAGCCAAGAAAAAAAATTAACTGTTTTGTGAACTTTGCTGATTCGCTAGCCTGATAGCCGTTACATCCAGTGCTCCTATTTCTTCTCCGAGGTTGTCATAGAGTTCATAAGCTATAATTATCTTAATTTTTTAATTATGTTTTCTCCATTGGGTCATTCAATGAGTATTCCAGCTCCTACGTTTGTGGTGGCTTTCTGAGAACAATCCATGAAAAGTCTGTTAGGGCAATGGTATTGTAGTAGAGTTCACTAAATTCTTGAGCTCTGTTGGAATATAGCTAAATTTTTCTTTGTTCTAATGTAAGTCTTTGCAAACAACATATTTCTGCAAACAATATATTTCTCTATACAGCTGGCCGAGTCAACCTTGTCTGGTAATGATGTATTTTTTTATTCAAATTATTATGGCTCAAGAAATCTACGAAAAACAGCTCTTTGTGAAACCTTTTACTAAAACAACAAATCACAGTATGAAAAATAATCTCCGTAGCAATCGAAGTCAAGCTTGCAAACCTTTAAAAACAAAAAGTTTCCAATGTGTTTAGTGATAGTTAACGATACATATTAACTGTTACATAATGGGTTTAAATTTCAATTTTGTTAATAATTTAAAAAAAATATATAAATTCAACTTAAAATATAGTTTTAAATTACTTTTTCACTCCTCATGTCACTGGTTGGAAATTATTTAAACAAAATGTGTAATTTGAAGTTAATGAATTTTCAAAGATTCAATATAACTTAAACAGGGGGTCCACGGAAAACCTGAAAACATGTCAAGGGGTCCACGAGACAAAAAAGTTTGGGAACCACTGGTATAGAGGGACTTCTTATGATCCGACAGCTACGCTACGCTACAGCCACGTATTCCGTATGGGAGACGAACGTATGCCAAAGGCAGTCTTTTTTGGTGAGCTAAAAGGTGGTCGACGTAACAGAGGCGCCCCACGGAAACGCTTCAAAGACCAGCTTAGGCGTCAACTTTCCTTGGCTGACATAGAGGAGAGCACCTGGCTGCATGCGGCGTCGGAACGAGACAGCTGGAGGTCACTCACAAAGGCCGCGGGATACACATTTGAGACCAAAAGAAAATCTGCCGCCGAGGACAAACGCAGACGACGAAAAGAAAATCTAAACCGACCACCTGCGGACAATGGTTTTGCTTGCCCTGGATGTGGCAAAATATGTAGGTCACAGCTGGGACTGCACAGCCACGGGAAACACTGTATTCCTCACTAATCTTCGGACTCGAAGACAAGCCTATTATTATTATTATGATATTAATCACCCGACGTAAGATAATTTGAAAATCATAGAATAATTATAACGCCAGACTTCTTCTTTGTGAAGATGTTCGTATCATCGAACTTTTTTTTTTTTTTTATTTTTTTTTTAATTGACAATATTTATTTTTTTTTTTAATTTAGAAAGATTTTTCAGTAACATAAAAGTGAAGGTGCCCAAATACTTTAATAATAACTTTTGATTATGAATATAGTTTTGTTTTTATGCATATTATGCTATACACGCGATTCTACATATTCAATGTTAGAAATAAAATTTTTAACAACAAAACACTTGATTTTTTTATGCTTACAACTAGAGAATAAATTGAAACAAATCAAGAACATATATGTCTATAACATATTCGCCCCACATACATCTATTTACAAAGCTTATATCAACTCACTCTGTCTGGGATATACAGGATATTTCTTCCACTTACCCTTCACGAATCGAACTGAAACGTTACACTATTGATTATCTTATCTTATATTTTACAGACGTTACTTCAAAAAAAAAAAAAAGATAATTACGTCCTATCCAATTCATGTGTCAATCTAGGCATGCATGTTAATCAATGACTTAAACTCCTCTACGTCTTTGATTTTCCTGGCTGATTCAGGCAACCCATTCCATTCTCTAATGATACAAAGGAAGAAGGAGCACGTGTATGACTTTGTTCTAACATATGGAATACGAAATGTGCCACTATCTTTGTGTCTTGCTGAGTATTTCATTAGGTTTTATTTTTCTATCTCAAAGTTATGGTTTAGTGTTTTATGTATTAGGCCTACTAGTCGACCGGCGGCGTAGCATACGCCGCTATTTTGCAGGGCCGACCTTAGGACACTGAAACCTATGCAACCGAAGTGGGCCCCGCATTTTTATAGTACCCGCGCTAATTTTAGGTGTATACATTATTAGAATAAGCCATTTTGTAACTTCGAACAGATTTCCCGCGGCCTCCTGTCGATATAACAGGAGCTCCTGAAAATCTCCTGAAATTGCAAAAAATACGAAAAAGTCCTGGAAATATCCGTAAATTATTAAAATCTTTAGAAAAATCATAGAAATACGAACATAGACGAAAATTATCACTGTGGGGTGTCATTCAATATGGAAAACGCCAGTCCTAAGCGCGATTAAAAAAACGGCATTATGCAATACCCGCAATGGTGGAAGGTGTGAGATACGAAGTTATAATCAGTTGTGAAGAAACATTCACAGTGTCTATAGAACCTATGACGAAACCAAGATAGATAAAATAAGATAAAATAAGATACGATAAGATACGTGACTAGGCGGAACGATAAGGTGAATGTGTGTGCGACCTACTTACACACGTGACTCAGGCAAATGACAGGTCAACGGCTGTCAGTGGACAAGGGACAGTACTAGTACATGCAAATATGACCCGTGTTATGGCCATGAGATCGAAAGCTTTTGTGGACCAGAGGCAGAGTGTGTAAGGCAGTTTAGCTCATCCCGGTCAGGGATTGTTACTCGGCCGTGAAGTCAGTTCGTGAGGAGTGAGTCCTCGAGAGAAGAAGTGCGAGAGTCCAGTATGAGATAGAGAGACAGTATAGTTTACTACGACAGTAAGGTGATGTATAGTGTAGTCAATTTATTGTGCTGCCAATTGTGTCGTATTGGCTGTTATTTATTCTTTACTCATTAAAGTACCAGATTATTTTGAAACTCTTGTTGTCAAGTTCTTGAGTTAGATGTGTTGAGAATTGGCTACAGAAGGCCTGATTAGGAGAGAGAGAGAGAGAGAGAGAGAGAGAGAGAGAGAGAAAGAAAGAGAGAGGCAGAAAGACCGTAACAATAGCATAAGATAATTTTTATTGATCCAAACAAATGGAAATTCTGTTTGACTACGATTGTCCACCTGAGCCTAACTACTGTAACAATACAAATATTGATGCAAATACGAACATCATTCACTTACGAATGTAATTAATGCATGTGTAATAAATATGATGTATTTGAAGTATTTCTAAATACCTTGACAATTCTAGATGCGTTAGTACTTTATAAGAAGTATTACATTTGCGAGTCATAGTACAACCCTAACCCTAAGCCTAACCCAAAAATCGGTATAGTATAACACGATCAAAAAGGCTGAATGACTAAGTTCACTCCACATGAAAATATAACAATCTTAAATGCAGAATGGGCCAGAGTCGAGTCAGTCACTACAACAATGTTATCCCTTTGAGACCCTAGCAATAACTGATCTAAAATGTCTACCCTAGTCTCTAACCCCAACGTCTATGTCGTCACTAGAAAATGTGCGTTCACAGTCAGTCTACTATAGTGCATAACTTAACTAAGTGCCTAAACCGAAACACATAGACTAACGACTAGCGTCTTATCGATGGACCTCATTCACCAACCGTAAAGAAACAAAATTTAGCCACGTGATTCTTAATATCTTCTATACCAAATATTTCATCCATCGTGGTTGTCACGTGATACGTATTTTTCATTGTTTTATCAATGTTATGACGTGGCTAAATGCGCTAATTTACGATTGGTGAATGAGGCCCATTAGACTTCTATGTACTTCTTGGTGACAACAGATGACTTCGTAATTCTGGCCGAATGTGGGATAAAGGAGTTTTAAAATGTCTCTGTTCGAGCCTTAATGGGGAGGAAACGACCTTTACGTTCGGAGCTGATGTAACAGTCGACGATTTTTACAAAGCTTATATCATGTCACTGTCTGGTACAAAACTTTTACACATTATGTCTCCAACTTCCCGTCATCGTATCAAAATAACAACTTTGCATAAATATTCATTGTCTCTGTCAAAGCATGAATCGATCGAGATAGTGATCAATTATTTTATAAATTAGTTATTAGTTTTGTTTCATAAAGAGACAAAACTAGTAAAATGGGAGATAAGTCTTGTGTAGAGAATTACATCGTAGGCTAAAAAATTTAAACTAACAAAATATAACCATGAAGCCTTCAATTTTTTATGAATTCTTTTATAGCGCAGTAGCTAGCGTAGTACGTAATAATCTTTTTTTTTTTTAAATTGCGTCTGTATTTTATAAGATAAGATAATAAGGATATAGTTCGCCCATAGTTGCTCCGTTGCTCAATGATGACCACTTTTGTCATCCAGGGGCTGAGGGCTTTGCACTGGGGTTTTATGCCTCCTCATGTGGCTGGTGAGACCTATGTGAACCCGGAATGTTCGGCTGCACACTGGGCAGTTACTCCAGCTGAAGCTAGTGTCATTGTTGTTGTTTTTTTTTTTTCTGTGATGTTTTCTTCCGCCAATGCTGTTCTCTTTTCCTCTGCAATTCTTGCGTTAATTTTCACAGCGAGGTACCATGATGCTCTGTCATGTGCTTCCGTCTCCCAGGTGGCTGGGTTTATGCTGAACGCTTTCAGAGAAGCTTTGAAGGTGTCCCTAAAGGGTTTTCTTTGTCCACTTTGTGAGCGCTTTCCTTCAATTAATTGGCCATACAGGAGAAGTTAAGAGATGCGGCGACCTTCAATTCTTCAGATGTGGTCTGCCCATCGCAGCTGGGACTGCATCAGGATTGTGTGGACAGCAGCTTTTCGAAGGATTTCAGTATCCCGTATTTTTTCTTGCCATTTAACATTCAGTATTAAAATTAAATAAATCATGTGAAAGTAGTTCAGTTGTTGTTGTTTTTTTGCATGTTGTCTATACACTGTCCACGTTTCTAAAGTTCCCCTTTCAGACCTTGTGGTCTATAGGGCAGATGATGTAAAGGTCATCTGATTCTGTGGCCTACGGTTAACGAGGGTGTCATGTGGCCAACACATCGACCAACCGCCTTTACTTTTCCCCAACAAATGTCAGGTACCCATTAGAGCTGGGTGGACTCAAGGGCACCCGGAAATCCTGAAATAAAAATCCCAGTCTTCACCAGGATTCGAACCCAGGACCTCCAGTACGGAAGCCAAGCGCATTACCTCTCAGCCACCGCGCCTTCTCCACGTTTCTAGGACTAGAGCAATTTAGGGAGGATTACAACTGGACCCTAGCTTTGTGTTTGAGGTGATACCTCGTCTATTCCAAACATTTCAGAGTCTTCAATAGACTGTTTGCAGCTACAAACCAACGATCAAGTATGTCAATGTTGTACTTTTTAGTGGACCCCCAAAAGGGGAAAAGACGCTATTAGTTATGTGTGGAATGTCTGTCCGTCCGTCCGTCCGACCCGTTTAGATCTCGTAAACTAGAAAAGATACTTAAAATACGAAATCATAATATTTTAGACCATTAAAAGTTCTGACGAAACGGCTACTTTTTCTTTTCTTTTCTGAAAGCGAAAACTCTAATTTTTTTAAAATCACTTATGCAAGCAGTTTTTTCATAAAAATACACCACTTTTACAACTATTCGCTAATAATAGTAAAAGACACGGGAGGTTCTTTAGTAAGGTAGAATATAATATTCTTAATACATTTATGTAAATGGTGTTAGATTTTTTTGTCAAAAAAAAAATTACATTTGTATTGCTAAGTTATGTAATTCCTGTCATACTTACTACTACATTTACACAAAATATGTTTACTTTTTTTTTACAGAAAAAACTAATCTATTTAGTATGCATAAGTAGGGAATAATTAAAAACAACAATTACTAAGTAGTTTTTCATATTATCGCGTGAACTGCAGTGCTGTACCTCAACAATAAAACACGCAACTGAAGGAAAGAAAAAAATATTTTTTTAAGGAAATGTCTTTTTTTCATGAGGATTTGAATAAGAGATCGACCCTTTACAAAACAATTAGATTCATTCATTATAATACATCAGTTAGGCCAGATTCACATCTAACTTCCACTTCATTTTCACCTATTCACATGCTGGACCGTTGGGGCACCACATAGGATCTGTCAACCTTCTTTCTCCATTCTTCACTGTCATTTGTCTTTGATAGAATTTAATTCTGATATCTTTTTTTTTCTGCAAATATTGAAACCTGCCTGGATAGACCATTTCGGGGGTAGAGTTTGAGTTTCTATTTCCACACAAACTTTGTAACCTTGTTTGTTTTAAATTTGCTACTTTATAACGCCGTAGATATGGCGGCTTAACGAGTGTTTAAAAAAAACAACTAAATGTACTTTCTGTTATCGTGAGGACAAATCTTAGACACCCTGGTGGCGTGCCAAGCGAGATGGCGTGTCTACAGACTCGACTACACATACAGTATTAAGGTAATCGGATTTCTGCTCCGCCTAACAATACCAGAGAACCTCGTCTTTCCTGTCTGACTTGATTCGATTACTCTTCACCCGAGCTCGCTAAAAATAATTGCCTTACAACTGTTGCCATTGGTCGTAACCTAGCAATGGGTTTGTCTCCCTTCTTCAGCAGACGTGGTGACGGTGTAGAGTCTTAGCAGTTGAAGGATCAAGATGTAACAACAAAAGGGGCACTGAAACGTATACAGCTTTAAATCATTTGTTTACTTGTCTTTATCCACCAGAGTCCATTATGATGAAACAACTACAGAAATTTAAAGTTTTTTTTTTTTGGGGGCGAGAGGGGGGGGGGGGGGCACCGAAAAAAAAAGGGGGGGGAGAAAGAATTTACAGGGCAGAAGTCAGAAGTTTTATTGAAAGTGCACACAAAATAATGGTTGAAGAGGAGGGCACGGCCAAAGTATTATCTGTATTACCAAAAGTATTATCTGTATTACCAAAAGTATTATCTGTATTACCAAAA
>JADKLZ010081101.1:26217542-26229420 GCA_021533235.1 Biomphalaria straminea
GGGGGGGGGAGAGGAGCGAGTGGCCAGTAAGACAGTGAAATGTAAACAACAAAGGAAAGACAAGGACATTAAGGACATGATCGAACTAGTTTGATGACCTAGGTTTGTTTTTTTTTTTGTTCAATCTTTCCGTTTTGTATTTTCCTTTATTTTCGTATTGAAGTACAAATTATAAGAATCTAAATCTACATGTTGGAAACAAGTTGTAAAAGCTTTTAATGTAATTTCCATCTATTGGTTATAGTGGGATTGGGTGGTGGCTTTGTCTTTCATATTCTCCTTCGCCTTCACCTATCCCTTATTCTGTAGAACCGTTGGAGCACCACACTGGATCTGTCAGCCACCTGTCTCCATTCCTCACTGTCCTTTGCCTTGGTTATAATTTCATTGAATGACAGGTCTATCCATTCTTTGATGTGTCTCCTCATTGCTTACACTGTCTTCCTATTTTTCTTCCTGGTGCTGTCCTCTGTAGGAAGGTCTTTGCGAGTCCTGAGGTCGTTCAGATGTGGCCATAGAGTTTACGTTTTTTTTTTGGTCATTGTGTAGTCCAGTTATTGATATGGATATTACAGACGTCTTGTTGGTCACTATAGGTCTATTCGAGTACATCAGATGACCGCTAGACTCGAGAACCTTTTGTTGAGTGTATTTGTAATCAGAAGATGTGTCTTTACCCATTAGATTGTGTGTCAAACCAAGTGTTGGTTTATTAGCTTTGCAACTTGATTATGGCGACCTAGGTAGGCAGATTCTGAACATCCTGCCATAATGTGTTCAATCGATTCACCCACATTTCCACATTTGTCAAAAACATTGACATTTAGGATATGCTTTTCGTAATTTTTTGTCCTAATTACTCTATCCTGTATTGCTGTAACAAAGCCTTCAGTTTCAGGGTAGAGATGACCTACTTTGAGCCATGTTAAGGAAGCAGTCTTGTCAATGTTGTCCCCATCTAATAAAGCTGGGAATTTTCCGTGGAGTGATTTTTCTTCCCATTGGCGAATCTCATGCCGTACCCCGTCCAAACCAACATTATTATTATTATTATTATTATTACTATTGTCTTGATGTGTTATTTAGATAAAAAGAAGTGCACACTACGTCAAGGAGTAAAACCAAAAATCAGATTAGCACTTTATCTGGTCAGATGACGTCATTAAAATTTAATCTCAAAGTAATTGAAAAGCTAATTTTCACAGGCTGAACTCTCCAACCCCGAAATGATCTTAAAAACAACATTAGATGGATCGTGTGTGTATGTGTTTCTTGGAGTGAAAGAGGTGTAATTATCTGACCGATAATATCTCGAGTTATTTGAGGCAATGAACTCGAAGCCTTGAGTTAATAAGGCGGTTGACGGGTCTGTTTCGTCGCTGATTTAACACACATTCATCCTTTTCTTTTCTTCGTATATTACAGTTCAGAGATTTTCAAATTATCTGGATTCCATAGATATGAGACTTAGATTATCATGACCTCTAACCGTTAGGGAGTCATGTTTCTCTTATTTAAGATTAATTTGAACATTAAATTACGTAGGGATGGATACGTATTTTGCCAGACATAGTTAAAAAGCAGGAGGTTAGCATCTGAAGGAGGGTCCCGGGTTCGAATCCTGGTGAAGACTGGGATTTTATTTTTAATTTCTCTGGGCACCTCTGAGTCCAGCCAGCTCTAAAGGGTACCTGGCATTAGGTCGGGAAAAAGTAAAAGCGGTTGGTCATTGTGATGTCCACATGACACTTTCGTAAACCGTGGTTACAGAAACAGATGACCCTTACATCATCTGCCCTATAGATCGCAAGGTGTGAAAGAGAAATTTTACTTTTTTTAAAACTTTTAGTTTAGTCAGTGGATGACTGCCTGGTCGTGCGCTATGTCGCTGGATCGTCGTTTAGTCTTCTCGATGGCCCCGGGTTCATACTTTGCCCGCTGCCATCTGCTGTCGTCCTGCAGGAGGTTTGGTCAAAAACATGTGAAACAACAAACCAATTAAAAACACTGAACAATTAATGTCAAGATCTTTACATTTTCTTATTCATCATACTGAGACTAACAAATACAAGTCTCTTTTTTCCCCATACTTCTTACACTTACAGTTTTTTTCTAAACTGGTTTTGAAAACTAACAATTGAACTTTAAATGGTTCGTAATAGGAGATTGTAATTTGCGTACCACGGCAGGCAATCTATGCTATAAAGTAGAATGTAAGGAGTATGCATGTATGTGTGTATGTATTGTTACGAATCTCACTTTCCAAGCTCTCTGCAAACTGCAACATACACCACCAACTGAAAGAACTTGACAACTCCGAGCTCCAAAGTAACGTAAAGTTTAATGTCAATAAATAATAGCCAATATTGTACAACTGGCAGCACGTAACATAAGACTGTACAAATAGCTCTCTGTCTAACACCGTATCGCCGTATCAACTCTTGCACTGGTCTCTCTGTCTCGTCTCGAACTTGTACTGAGCCTTCGTAACGAACTGTAGATCGGGAAGTTCTCTCCCGGCCTCTGATGCCTTCGTTCTTTATATAGGGTCCCTGCTAGCCTTCTCGAACCGGACAGAACGCCCCTCGACGTTTCTAGGTGGTCAGATGACTATAATCCTCGTGACGCCCCTGAGCTTTGTTCACGCCGCTGAACTTACAAGAATGTTCTTGTCGAGCCGCGTCGCGGCTGATCGTAGTAACTCGTCACGCTTGACCGCTCGTCTGGCCTGGGGCGATTTGTGTTGGCTGACTACACACACACCGCTACTCCCCCGTCTGTGCCACCAACATGTTTATAACAGTATGTTCCGCATAGAAATAGAAACCGTTTCACTAATCTTGATAAAACTTGGCAGAAATGTTCCTTGGGTATTAACTGGAACCGTAACTAAGCCCTAAAACAAACTTAAGACCCTAAAAAAAAAGTTTCCCAACTCTATGAAAGTATAATATCTTATAAAAAATCTAGGTCATGTTCACCACGTTTACATGAGAAAAGATCTAAAGGTCTAGTATCTAAAGATCTAGTATAAAGATAATTAAATGCCCATTTTTTCTTCTGCTAGCCATCGTCTATATGATAATAACAAACACGAATCATACTGCATTCGGTCTCCCAAGGCATGAACCAAACCTACAGACGGACTTTGCCTTTGCAGACATTAAGGCATTACTCTGGAATTCAAATAAATATCTACAAGAGAGAACCTCAACATAGACCCAATCAAAATCGGCCTCCTGATAAATCTTCATAGAAGCATAGTTCAGAGTACTGGTTCTTGAGAGTACTGGTTCTTGAGAGTACTGATTCTTGAGAGTACTGGTTCTTGAGAGTAATGGTTCTTGAGATGCCTGGTTCTTGAGAAATCGTTACAAAAGGCTTAAACGTCACGGGTCTGTACGACGTGACGTAGAGATATTGGTCTAAACAGCCCACAGAGTGTGACGTTGCAGTCTAGTGTTGAGACATTCTGTGACGAATGGTGTCGATTGGCTAAAGGTCGTCAGAACATCCGACAGCATTGGGCATCCAGGGCTTGATCGAATACAAAAGTTTTACCCTTACTGGTCATCGGTTTAACCAGCGGTGGAGATCACGATGTTGAGTGTCGGACTGGTAACTCAAGAGCCGTCTTCACAAGAACTACAGTCTATCTGACGAGAGAGAAATGAGCCTAGAGACCAAGATCCAGTTCCTCTATATAGTCAGCGACCAAACGGCCACACATGCTAACGAGACGTGAAAGACATAGATCTACATAAAGGTTGACCATAAGAATAGACGTTGCTAAACAGCGATTGATGAGAAGGACTCGAGGTATAACATACCGAGATAATGTCTCCAATAAATTAAAAAAAAAAGCTTATATTAAGTGTATCAAGTGTATTGTAAAAGATCTAGAATCTAGACCAAAAATAATCAATTGGTACGAAATATTTTTTTTTTTAATAATTGTTTTTCTTTAGCGCATTTTCATGCTTTTAGCGTTCTCAGTATCACTAGTCTGGATCAGTTAGAAAGTGGTGGGGGTAGAAAGAACGGGGTATCTGGGTGATCGCTTTTTTATGTATTTTATTTAAGGGAACGATCTGAATTTGAACTTATGTGCTAACGCCTTCTCGTGCCAACGCGGTAACCACTCTGCTAGCGAAGAGTCTATGAACATGAAAATTGTATATTTATCTTTTATTTCTGTGTTCATTAAGCCTGAGACAACAATCTATATAGGTGTCTAATTCAGCTTATACCACCATTTGAAGAACAAATTAAGATTACAAATAAGTAATTACCTATAGTTAATTAACTAATTATTAACTTTTTAACTGATTCTTGTTAGGTGAAAGAATTTTGGTATAACTGTACTAAATTTCTGTGATTGGGTGATATAACGTGTACAAACTTTTGGCCAGACGTACAGACAGACAGACAGACAGATAGACAGACAGAGTGAGTTGATGAAATCTTTGTAATACAGAAGCACTTTTACTAAGATATGATAAGATAAGATAGCTTTATTGATCCAAACAAATTGAAATTTGTTTTCTCTACAGTTGACAACCTCAGCGTAACTACTGTAGAATAACAATATAGATGCACGATATAGATGCACATACGAACAACATTCACACACAAAAGAATACATACACACTCATAACCAACGCTAATATTTAGACTTCTATATACATCTCGATGATGACAAAATGTTAATTTTTAAAGTTGGTCATCCAGGGTCTATTGTTATGAATGTTTTTAATTTTTTTCTTTCATTTAATACTGTTTTCACAGAACTGGATGTATGAAATAAACAGTTGTGTTAAGTTCATCTGTCTGGACAGTTGTTCATGAACATGTCACAATCTGTTTGCTCCGCTGGATAGTCTTAAGTGCTGAGCCGAGGCTCTTCGAGCACTAAGTTTGAAAAACAAACCTGTCTGACTTCCATCCGAGAACAAAAGACCAAACAGTAAAAAAAAAACAAACCTGCGGGCAACAGGCCTGTCTGGGAGGGACCCGAGTTAATGACTATAGGGCATTGCTATTTCCGATACCAATGACACTCCGACACATGGACTAGAATTCATGGCCGAAGGCCAGGTGGCACCGGGGGCCACCCCCATGTTCCTTCATTGTACCAAGCTAACTGTGCGGGATTTGCCATTGATGAGACAGTCCCTTGAGGAACAGCGCATGGATGTGGTGACGGGCCGTGGGAGCTTTCTTAAAACCCCGCTCAGTGCAATGGGCAGACTCTCGTCTTTCCCGTAGGCACCCCCACGGGGGTCCTGTTTGTTACTTTTTCGCCTAGCTCACCTCCCCTAGTGAGCCGTTTCCACTCCGGCGCCACGGTGAGGCAAAGTAACTTGCGCGGCGTCTGTTTGCTCCTGACAACTCTGTAGCAGTAAAACAGCGTCGTCGGACCGTGACTGGATGGATTTTTATGGCGATCGAGATGTGTAGTCCATCCTTATGTTGCCACAACAAGGTTCCATCGTACCGTGTGGGAAAATGAACACACTGACTACATGTTGGCAAGCGCTGAGCCAACGAAAGATGATTCAAATGTCCCACAACCAGCAGGACAACATCAGAACCCATAGTCCAGACCATGTGTGCGATTTTGTCTAGTATATGTTCTGCCGCTCTCTTTGTGTTGGCCGTGGGTGGTATATACACAAGCACGACGTAGATCCCTGCAAACTCCCTCGGCAGGCAGCATAGCCTGAGATTGTTACATATTAGTTCAATATCGGTCATACACACTTTAGCTTTGATTGAAATATTGTTGACACGGCACTACTGTTTATTGACATAAATGGCCAGTCCCCCTCCTCTTGTTTTGCCACTATCTGTTGTTCTGTCTGATCTGTACAAAAGAAACGCATCTAAGTCTACAGATGCGTCGGGAATAATTTCATTCACTAAAGTCTGCCTTGGCATGGTAGCTGAACCTAGAAAAGTGAATCCGAGGCCATCTACATGTATCATGGCGTCATACTTTTTAGACCTTTAATCCGTGAACATCAATTGGAAACAGGTCACATATGAGGGTTCTCAGTGGAGAGAGTTTGATGACCCATCCGCCGATATAATACTTGAAGTCTTGAAGTCCAGGTCATTTTTATTGGGTCAGTGTTACATGACACAATATGCTGAAAGATCTATTTATATAGCTGACAAGTAACAAGAAAAGGAAAGAAAGAATACAATGGGAGATAACTACGCTATAAAAGTGTAAATGTCTTTTGTCTGTTGGATTGTGTTCCTTTAATCTTGATCAATTTAAAATTTAATATTATTTGTTTGTAGCTAACTAAGCTTCTCTGAAATAATCGTTGAAGACTCTGAAAGATGGACATGACTTAAAAAAGTTAATAGTTATTGTCAAATTAAGAACAAATTTTAATAGCTTGGATTTATTCTATTTGTCTTGCTAAAAAGATATAGAATAATCGCAATTTCTGTTTTTTTATCCATTCCTTGAAACAATTTATGTAATTATATTTGAAAATTCATATCGAAGTAAACAATTGTTTACAGACAATTCTCCTAGTTCGCTAAACCTTGTTTCGCGAGGCTAAAGCAGGTGTCATGCTCAATATTTGTATGATTAGCTAATAATGCTCTACAAATGAATTAATTTCCAAGTAAATGTAAAAAAAAAAAAATCGCTACCTTATTATGTACCGTAAAAAATCAATATCAGTATGAACCATGACTTCATCTAGATTCTGACTGTAATTTGAAACGCTAGGATGTAGATTAACTTCAAATCTGAAGGATCATCTGAAACATGTAAAATAAGCAAAGAACGATAGACTCATCTGGATCCTTGAGTCTAATAACCTACTCACTGAAGCCCAGGCTGGCTTTAGAAAAGGAAGATCAACAGAAGATCAAATCGCCTTCATCACACAAGAAATAGAAGACGGCTTTCAAGAAAAGAAACCAACAACGATTGTGTGGGTTGACTTAGAAAAAGCATTTGACAAAGTCTGGGAGCAAGGTCTCTTACTCAAACTAATCCAGCATCACATATCCCACAGAATGTGCAACTGGATAAAGGAATATCTAAATAATAGAAAAGCCTTAGTTTGTATGCAAGGACAAAGAAGCCACACAGTGGGTATCAAAAATGGCGTCCACCAAGGAGGAGTCCTATGTCCAACACTTTTCCTAATATTCATAAATGATCTAAATCAAAAACATACCAAGAAAAGTTAAAATTAGCATGTATGCAGACGACCTTGCCTCAATTAGCACAGAAGAATATGTAGGAACATCGAAATTTCGATTACAAGACCCTCTCGATAAACTCAATAGGTGGTCTAAAGACTGGGGCATGTCCATCAACACAAAAAAGACAACATATACCATATTCTCACTGTCAACAAAACAACAAACAATAAAATTAACATTAGATAACGAAGTTTTAGAAAAAAATGACAGCCCTACATATCTTGGAGTCACTTATGACCCAAGACTAACCTGGAAAAAAACAAATAGACAAAACACAGAGTAAAGGCATCCAAAGACTATCTCTCATGAAAAAACTAGCTGGCACAGATTGGGGAGCTAACCACAACATCCTGAAAAAGACCTATACCCGTTATGTAAGACCTGTATTAGAATATGGTGCCACAGCATGGGGCTCAGCCGCCCAAACCAACCTAAGAAAAATAGACAAAGTTCAAAAGATTGGTCTAAGGATAGTGACAGGAGCAATGAAAACAACACCCATAAGAGCTATGGAGGAAACCGCTGTCCTGATCTCTCTGGATGAAAGAAGAGATATAAAAATCCTCTCCCAATTCACCAAATTGGAAACCTTGGAAATGCACCCACTCAGAACCAAAATTAACAAGACTGGCACTAAAAACTCAAAAGGACCAATTTCATTCAGGAATCTGTTAACCTAAAAAAGAAACAACTCGAAAAAGTAACTCTGTAATCCTCAATACACCATAATGAATCTTCACCCTGGGATGAAAGCCCTCTTCCTACTATAAGGGACCATATTGAAAACATAAAAAGAAAATCTGACAACAGACCAACAGAGCTCAAGGAAATAGTGAACTGTTTTCTTCAAATCAATTATCCTAGCAATCAGTGGATCAGAGTTTACACCGATGGATCACCCCATAAAGCCACCACAAATGGAGGAGCTGGAATTCTCATCGAATGGCCAGATGGAGGAAAACTAGAAAAATCTATTGCAACTGGAGAGCTATCTGACAGCCACAGAGCAGAAAGGGAAGCACTAACACTAGCTGCTACTATGCTAGCTGATCATCCAAGTTCCCCACACAGTCAGATTGTCATACTATCCGATGCAAAAACAACCCTCTAAAGCTTGCAAAACTGTAATTATATATAAAACCTCAGAACAGCACTTACAAAACTCAACAACAACAGCCAAGAAAACTGTTATTCAATGGGTATCATCTTATATACAACTAGAAGGAAATGAGAAGGCTGACTCACTCGCCAAGGATGGAAGAAGTGGCTCACAAATAAACTCTGCACTCTACCCAGAAGAAATGAAGAAATTAATTGTAAAAAAAATAAATGAGAAATGGACGAGCTCACATCCAAATCACAAGAAAGATGATGCTTACTATAAGCTATCCCGACAAGGTCAACGTCTAATCTTTCGACTTAGGACCGGACACAACAGAATGCGACAACACATGTACCGGAAGCTCAAAATTGGAACCAGTGATATCTGCCCATGTGGAGTGTCACCAGAGAATGCCGACCATGTCCTCCAACACTGCGCTCTTTACCTAGAGGCCCGCATAAGATACTGGCCCCAAAACACTCCAATAGAAAAAAAACTATACGGAGAACTCCCTGGAAACTACTGCGCAGTTCATCTCATATATTGGTGTGCTGATCTGAACCCTCCAACATAACAATGAAAACGAAGAAGAAGAAGAAATAGGCTTGACGCCTGACCAAATACATGTATCATGTGCCTAATATAAAGAAGTGCAATTTGAAATTGATGAATTTTCAAAAATTTACAATAACTTAAGCAGGGGGTCCACGGAAAACCAGAAAACATATCAAGGGGTGTACGAGACAAAGAAGTTCGGGAACCACTGTGCTAAATTGTCAATACGATCCGGTATTGAAGTTTCCTCAATTGTGTTGCGTTCTTGGTGATAATTAGAATCTTTCTGTAGCGTCTACTTTCCATTGGCTAGAATCCTACTCTCTAATTCTGCTGTTAAGAGTCCGTCATTGACATGCATGCTTGTATAACGCATAGTTGTTATATGTTTCAAAAAAGAAGATTTCATGATTGAATTAATATAGTTATGGTACGGCATAAATATGCCTATTGCTAAATTCATTTAACCAAGAAACATTCTGGAAAAACGTTTTCATCATTACCATGCTCTACATGTTTAAAGCTTATCTTCGAAATTGTCATTTCCGCTGACAGTGGGTGACTATAAAATAACCAACTTAAACAATTTTTTTTAAAGGGAAAGAAGTCTTTGTAAGACACTAAGTCTTAAAAGTTATTTGGTTACTTCCCTTTCTTTTATATTCTTAGCTGTGAGCTCCTTGTCAAAATAGCGCGGACAAAATAGCGCCGACAAAATAGCGCGGACAAAATAGCGCCGACAAAAGAGCGCCGACAAAATAGCGCGAAATTTCCCGACAAAATAGCGCAAGACAAAATAGCGCAGACTCATATATGATGTGTATAAATTACCTGATTATTAGCAATTTATTGTCTTGGGTAGCATTTTTGTTGATGTCACTATTTTTTTCAATATTAACATATATGAAATTATGCCATATTGGCAGAGAACGAGAGTCAAAATGCAGTTAGCACAGTATTCCTGCGACCAGACTTGTCGGTTGTCTATTCCATCTTGGACAAAGTCTCTGACGTAAAGTACAAGATGAAAATCTTACAGCCACATACCGGGAAGTTTAAAATGTACGCATGTTTGTCAAGATGCTGTTAGCCCTTTCATTGGTTCCACCTGGCGATGTAAATACTGCCTTTGAAGAATTATATGAAGCTCGGCCAGATGTTGTAGGGAATATTAACATTATGGAATGTTAGAGATCGTGTACAGGACAATCTACCACGAACAAACAATTCAGTGGAGGGATGACACCATGCATTTCAACTGTCTATTGACGGTCATCACCCTAATGAGTACAAGTTAATGTCTCACTTCCTCAGAGAACAGGAGAACAGTGAGAACAAGATTCTGAGGTACAATGCTGGAGAACGAAGTAAAGCAGCAGGCAAGACAAATTACCTCCAACTTAACAGACGACTTGAAGTTATATTGCCAGTGTATGGAAACAAGCCAGTGATGGACTTTCTACGTGACATTTCCTACAATTTAATTTTGTGAAAGTTTGTGTGTGTGTGAGTGTAAATTTGACAAGTATCTTTGCGTATTTTCAAAGTACACTTTTATAGTATAAATAAATATTACATTTCGAAATTATTCATTTTACCTTATTATGATTTTTAGGTTTATCTAAACTTCTAAAGTGTTTTCTGCAAAATGACTAAAAAATTACGATAAAATTAAACCAAAAAAAATATATATATATTGGCTCTATTATTATTTTACGAAATCTAAAGTATTTTTTTAAAATTACTAGAATATATTCTGCGCTATTTTGTCGGCGCTATTTTGTCCGCGCTATTTTGTCGGCGCTATTTTGTCCGCGCTATTTTGTCCGCGCTATTTTGTCGGCGCTATTTTGACCGCGCTATTTTGACGGGGTACCGAAAATAGTCCATAGAGGTCAAGCCCCCACCCCCCACCCAAATGATGGAAAAGCCTAGCTACCCCTTGAGGGATTATATCTTCAATCAAGAAATTTTGAAATTTTCAATATGTACAGCATCTCCTGGCACAGAGAAGATTACGCTGGCTTGGATATGTCACCCTCATGGTTGCAGGGGCGTAGCTAGCAATTTTCCATCGTTTGGAGGCCCGGGGGGGGCATAATATTAAATTTTTAATGTAAAAAAGCTCATTCCCCCCTCTCCCTCCCCCACCCCAACCTAGCTACGCAACTGAAAGTATAATCCCTGAAGATATCTTATATGCTGAGCTTGTGGAGGGAGTCCGATCCAAGGGCCACCCAATGCTAACATATAGAGAAGTCTGCTAGCGAGACAAGAGAACCAAAGATATCAATGAGAGTATTTGGGAGGAATTAGACCAAGAGGAGGGCAAGGAGGCAGACTGTGCGTGCTGGTACGATCTTCGCAGAAAGCAAAAGATACAACTTACAAGGCGTCTTAAATCAGGAGAATTAAAAAGAAAGCTGCCCTATCAGCTAAAATTTCTTCGCTCTCCCTCTCTCCCTCTCTCTCTCTCTCTCTCTCTCTCTCTCTCTCTCTCTCTCTCGGATCTAAACCCAATCCTTTAGTTAGAATTTCTTAGTTACCCATCCAGACCTTGCGATCTATAGGGCAGATCTTTACTTAACTGATTCTGTACCACTCTTTTAATATTAGCCCTGGCTATGTTTTATCACGCTCACATCGGCAATATTTTACATTTTAATATCACTGCCTGGTAAGGCAATCTAAGCACTAAGAATAAAAATAAACTCCAGAAAATCCTAAATGCTGCTGGTAAAGTCATTGGCAAAAAACAAACCCCTTTAGGGCAGCTGTTTGAGACAAACATCCTCACAAATTCTAAGAAGATTCTAGAAATAAAAAAACACCCTTTGGGTCAGGATTTTGTTATTTTACCATCACAAAAGAGAGACACCGATAGCAACGACAAACAGAAACAATATTCTTTTGTCCCTCTGGCAGTCAGATAATTAAATAGAACCAATCTAATGTAAACTTTTATATGTAAATTGTGAGTGA
>JADKLZ010081101.1:26247392-26262995 GCA_021533235.1 Biomphalaria straminea
ACATAAATAAGTATAGACTGGCCAATAAGATATTTTTATGAAGGGAACATTTGTGATTTGCAAATTAGTGTACTATACTATACAGCATGAGCAGTATAAAAGTTAAGTATTCATATCTATTTCAGCCATAACCTATATAAGTATTGCAATATTTTCAATATTGTGTTTTTTTCATCTCTTAGCGTGACTGTAATGTCAATTAATCATAACGTTTATTTTTTGTTCTGAAACTGTTTTTTTTTAAATTTTAGCTTATTTGGACATTCTGCTGAAAAAATCCCTAGTTTCACTAATTCAAAGTTAAGGACTGAATCCTTTACTTCTTTTTTCCAGTGTATATTTATTTATGCTATCTATGCCATTTTGTGAATGAAAATAGTGCGGATTTGGATACACCATTTTTCTTTCACACCATGCTGCGTAAATAAGGAGGAAGTGTAGTTTTGTTTAATCTGTAAGACTAATCGTGAAAATTGTCTGATTTCGGAAATCCGAATACAATGGATATACATTTTTTCAAGTTACATAAAGTTACTTCCTTTTTCCAGTCTATATATGTCTATGGCTAGATATAATTTTGCTCATATTGTAAGTAGCGAAATGAAGCCATTTTTTCCGAAGGGGAGAGAAGAAGATAAACTTTAAACATTTCACTAGTGAATGTAAGTGCACGGGTTTTAGTTTTAGATCCATTTCATTCTTTTCGGTCATGTGGCCCGCGACATGAGTATCGGAAATTAAAATGACCCGCAGGTCGAATTAGGCTGGGCATCACTGATCTAAAGAATTCTTTTCTGAGTTTATCACACGAACACACACACACACACATACAGACTCACTGCTACTTAAAGGGTTCTTTTTCTGACACAAGCACACCACACAGAAACACACACACAGTCATACAGTCACACTGTTACCTAAAGGGTTCTTCACATCCGTGTCATCCTCAAACACTTTAAACATGAGCGTCACCAACAGGATGTAGATGATGGCGGTGTTGAAGTAGCAGACGTAGAACGTGGCCCCCAGTCCCCCGATCAAAGTGTATCCGCCTATGATGGCAGCGATGAGGGTTGTGGCGTACTCCACGCTAATGTACTTGACCAGAGCTGTGATCACGGCCGAGCCTCCTGGAGAATTGAAAAACATCGTCTGCTTTCAGTTTTATAGACACCAGACGACTTTCTTCCAAAAACCAAATCACAAACCAAGAGATTAAGACAGAGTTACTGCAGCGATTGGACCTCATAATGACCTGCTAACTATCGTAAAAAAAACAACACAAGCTTAAAATCTTCGGTCATATCACAAGATCTTCGGGGCTCGCAAAGATTTTCCTTCAGGGAACAGTACCAGGAAAAAGAAGAATAGTCAGACAGAGAAAGCGATGGGAGGACAACATAAAAGAATGGACGGGCATGCCATTGAGTGAGATTCTAACTAAGGCTAAGGACAGAGAGGAATGGAGAAGGATGGACGATAAATCTTGCATGGTGCCCCAACGTTCCAAAAGACTAAGGGATAGGTAAAAGTAAAGGTAAGATGACTTTCTTCCAAAACATTTGTCCAGTAATGTATGGACTAAAGCAGCAAGCAAGCTCAAACTAACTTTTTGACTTTTCCTGTGACCAAGACAATAGACATTGTATTTATAAAAATTAAAATGAATATTAATGATTAAATCTAGTTCTTATCTTATATAATACAGACGTTACTTCAAACAAGAAGAAGATTACGTCCTACGCGTCATGCATTCAGTCATGCATATTTACCAGTGACTTAAATTCTGCCCAGTCACTGGTTTTCCTGGCTTGCTCAGGCAAACCATTCCTTGCTCTAATGGCACTAGGGAAGAAAGAGCATTTGTACAGATTTGTCCTAGCATATGGGACGAGGAATGGGCCTTTATCTTTGTGTCTTTCTGAGTATTTTATTAAGTTTTTTTTTTTGTATTTGGAGATTATGGTTCAGTGTTCTGTGTGTAATTTCTAGTTTACTCTTAAGTCTTGTATACTGAAGGCTTTCTAAATTTAGTGATTTTACTAAAGGTGTTACTCTAGTCAAATCTGAATATTCGTTTGCTATGAATCTCACTGCTCTATTTTTCGTAATAGTGAAGATTTTTTATGATCATCTAAACTTTTCTAAACAATGCCAATGACGCTTAAGTAAACAGCAAACTTGCCAACTAAATAACAGTCACAAAGAGAAAAGCTTTAAAAAAATGATACAGAAGCATGTCACATTAAAAACACCTAGCTTATCAGCACTGTCTTGATTTTGTATTGGGGGTGAATGTGTCAGCTTATTTTTATTGTTTCCCCTCTAATCAAGTCACAACTTCATTGAGTGTTATGAACGCTGATATCCAAAAACGGTGTACTAAATGTTTTGTAAAATGTTTTAAATGTTTCGGAAATTCCTTCAGAGTTGAAGATAGTTATTTCCTAGTCCAAGCCTCCCGCAGAACGACGGGGGATGGGAGCGGGCAGGGTTTGAACCCGGGACTATCGATTAACCGCTCGACCAGGCAGCCAACTAAACATTCTCTTCGGATTCTTCCTCAGGCAGATGGGGGGGGGGTGGGGAAGAGTAGACTGCAGGGTAAAATATTGTTCCATTTTCTCAAAGCATTCATTCATTTTCAAGACAATAACTATAAGAAATGCCGCTAATGTAAGAACAAAAGATGTAAAATTACATATATTTTAAATATTTTTTTCTTGTTTTAAAATCGCTCTTTTAACATTGTTTAATTAAAGATGTGAGATCAATTAGTTCAACGGAACAAGAAGTAGTGCTAATGGAAACACTTCTAGTTAGTGCTCTTAATCTGTGTGTTTACTGTAGTGCTTTCCCTTTTAATGAACCTCATTTTAGTGCAGCTTTGTAAAGTGATTCTCAGATTTTTTTTCTCACTTTTTTGAACTAAAGAAAATGAATGAAGTTTAATTGGAAGAATGTCAATTCACTTATTATTATTATTATGTTAGAAAAGAACGAGTATTCTTTCTCTGGCGGAGCCAGTGTCGAGTTTCGTTAGAGGGAGACAAAATTCATCGTATTCCCTTTATCAGTTTCCACTGAGGAATTTTCTGGTGAAGTGGCAGGTCTGCAGCAGTACCGCCCTCTGACAGGCAACGAGAATGTTCCTAGGAATGCCCAGAGCCTTGAAGGTATCTGTGAGGTCAGTTGTTATTATCCCCTCGGTTGATATGACAATGGGGTATATTGTTATTTTAGATAACTTCCATAAACGCTTAATCTCCTAGCCTATGTTCACATACTTTCGCTGTTTTTCAAGCTCAGTTAAGCAGATATTCTAAATTTCTGGATTTTTAGGGTGTCCCTGAGTTTAGTTAATATTTAAGGGGGTTGGTCGTTGTGCTGGCCACATGATACCCTGCTTGTTAACCGTTGGTCAAAGAAACAGATGACCTCTGACATGTAGATCGCTAAGTCTGAAAGGGGAAACTTTACTGTTGTTTTTTTTTAAGTGGAAAGAACTTCAAAGTTTAACTGTAAATACTTTGACAAGGTGATAACAAAATATCAACTCCATCTAATTACAGAACATAAATTATATTTGAAAGACAGCGGTAGTAAAACATTTGACTCTTAAGCCAAACGGTTCCGAGTTTAAACCTCGCTTAGGACTAACAATTTTCAGATTCGTAATTTTTCAGATTTTGTTGGGTCTTCTCAGCACTGCTGGGTTCTAATGATAAAGAAAGCAAACATAAAGTTCGGCGTCATCTATGTTTTGCCCTACACACGGCTGACGAAAGGTCAAAGGTTGTATGGTCACTTTACTGTTTTAAAATTATTATTTTTTTATTGAAAAACGCAGTATACACTAACATGCAGACTTAGATACAGACTTATGCGATCTTTGTATCTTATAAATTACAGATGTTACCTCCAAAAAAAAAAAAATATTTACCTCTAACCCTTTTCACGAAGCAATCTATTCATGCGTTTCAATCAATGGCTGATTCAGGCAACCCATTCCACGCTCTAATGGCACTAAATTAGAAGGAGCACTTGTACACAGTTGTCCTAGCATATGGAGTAAGAAATTAGCCTCTATCTTTGGGTATTTCTGGGTATTTTATTACGTTATGTATTTGTAAATTATGGTTCAGTGTTTAAGCCTATGTATTATTGCTACTTTGCTTTTTAGCTTCTGTCTTGAGGTGTCGATAATTTTAGTGATTTCGTGGATTGCACATAGACTTACAGATATGTATCAATCCATGTAATATTTGTTCCTCTAAGAATGTAATAGTTGACTCGAAGACTAGGACTAAGTCCCTCCAACTCTATTGGGTACCTGACATTAGTGTGTCTGTGTGAGGGGGGGAGGGCTGTAAACGCGATTGGTTAACCGTGACCACAGGAACAGATGACCTTTACATCATCTGCCCCTAGGTAAGGTGTACACTATACTGTACGTTTACTACGACAAGTCCATACTAATGTCTTAACCAAAACATTGGCACAGTGTCGAGGTCTCAGCTAGCGGTTAGTTCGAACTAGACAACTTAACCCACTGTCCTGACAGGCAGCCATTGGTCAGACATGTTTCTGGCCACAGGCCTCAAGTTTCAAAATTTCAATTACTCTTACCTAACATCAGCATAGCGGTCACTATCACATTAGTGGCCAGTGCGAAGAAACAGAAGACGATGTGAGTCTTCTTCCCGAAGCGGGCCCTGATGACCTGGAGAAAAGTTTTAGCCCCAGGGGCCCTGGTCTTTAGTTGAACTGACAGCATGGAGAACAGTAGAATCTGAAATAATAGCAGGGTTAAAGACTTAGACTTCTTCATTGATCCATATGGAAATTTGTTGAAATTACAAGGACTCTTTTCTCGTCTATAAACAAGACAACATAAACATTAACATCAATAGAACAGACATATCTTATAGAATTCATTCAGCGACTACGCATAGGCATCTTAATCCTTTTTACGTTTCTTGATCGAAGGCTGGCGTTATAACTTTTAGGATATTATTATCCAACTGTGTTATTCTCATTTGGGATTTTTTGCCATTTAGAGATATATCTTGTCAAAAACATTTCCTTGGTCATAAAAAAAAAACTAAAGGGAGAGAAATGTAATTAAAATCCATGCTATTAATGATCGGGCAAATAAATAATAAAAACATGGTTGATGAAGGTCACGTGATTATATTAAAATTATTACAACTAATGTGACTCATGGGGAGTTAATTAAAAACAATAGTTGTCATTACTAACCTGAATTGTCGCCCCTGAAGCATACCAAAACGATCCACTTATACCATACTAGAAAGAAAAGAAAGAAATTTAAATACAGGAGTATTACATTGGTGTGAGTGTTCATTGTAGTAAAAAGTTAAATTATTACAAGTAGAATCAGGATGAAGTGGGGCTAACATGCAAGACAAGATAAACCACATTAATACTCCTTGGGTGTAATTATCTTCTATTCTGAAGGAAAGTATGACTTCATCATATCTTATCTTATACAATACAGACGTTACTTCAAAAAAAGAAGATGATTACGTCCTACGCGTCATGCATCTAGTCATGCATTTTTAACCAATGCCTTAAATTCTACCAATTCACAGGTTTTCCTGGCAAGCTCAGGCAATCCATTCCATGCTCTAATAGCGCTAGGGTAGAAGGAGCTTTTGTACAGATTTGTCCTAGCATATGGGACGAGGAATGTGCCTTTTTCTCTGTGTCTTTCTGAGTATTTTATTAAATTTTGTTTTGAATTTGAAGATTATGGTTCAGTGTTTCCTATATAATTGCTACTTTACTTTTGAGTCTTCTGCACTGAAGGCTTTCTAAATTTAGTGATTTCACTAAAGGTGTTACTCTAGTCAAATGTGAATATTGATTTGTTATGACTCTCACTGCTCTATTTTGTGTCTGTTCCAGTTTCTGAATGTTTTCTTGAGTTGAGGGGTCCCAAACAGAGGATGCATATTCTATTATTGGCCTAACCAAGGTTAAATAGCATTTTAGTTTTATGTTCTTATTTGATTTATAGAAATTTCTTTTAATAAACCCTAATGCTTTGTTTGATTTTTTTATTGTTTCACCAATATGGGGATTCCATGACAGTTTTTCATTTATTATAACACCTAGGTATTTTGCGTTTTTAGTCTGTGTTACTGATTTACCATGAATAAAATAAGTGGAATTAATTTGTTTTAGTTTTTTTTTTTGTTACTCTTAATAACTGACATTTTTCTGGATGGAAAGACATGCTCCAATTTGATTCCCATTTCTGTAATTCATCTAATTCTCTTTGTAAAATTTCTGTATCTTGTGTTGTTTTTATTGTTCTGTATATTATGCAATCATCTGCGAATAATCTGACCTTTGTCCCTGAACTAATGCAAGTTGGTAAATCGTTTATGTAAATTAAAAATAGTAGTGGTCCTAAGACTGTTCCTTGAGGTACGCCTGAGTTTACTGTTATTGGTGTTGATTTAGAGCCATTTATTATTACAGTTTGTTCTCTCCCTATCTGAAAAGCTTTAATCCACTGATGCAGTGGACCATCAATGCCAAAATATTATATATTTTTTAAGCAAACTATGGTGGTAAACTTTGTCAAAAGCTTTAGAAAAATCTAGTAAGATGGCATCTATTTGCTCACTGTTGTCTAAGCTTTTTGAAAAATCATCAATAAGTCCTATTAGTTGTGTTTCACATGATCTATATTTCCTAAAGCCATGTTGGTATGGAGTAAGGACATTATGTTTGTCTAAGTAATTTATGATGTTGCTACATATGTGCTCTAGGATTTTACAAGTGATGCTGGTTAGTGATACTGGTCTGTAATTTCCTGGGTCAGATTTTTCTCCTTTCTTAAATAGAGGGGTGACATTAGCTTCTTTCCCTGCCCTGGTTAAGAGATGCCTGATCAATTACACTGTTCATTGCAATATACCCACTGGAGTTCCTCCATTATAGATTTATAATTCTTCGTTAAGGTTAACATCTTTAAGAAATCGTGCAAACTTGACGACCATTGACTAATGTCTTTTGTTGTACATATGATCGAAGTCCTTGATTTTGGGATTCTTTCAAAAGGAACTGTCTTTAGTTTCTATGGAAGCTCAAAAGGTCCTAGAAACATTAAAGGGAAACTCCGATGGTTTTTCAAATTTGAGTTATTGACATATTAAAATTCTGCTTAAAAAGTTGTAAAAGTAAACATTTGACCATTTTTAGCGCCCCCGTAAGGGGAAAAAGCCGCTATTAGGTTTGTGCAAAATGTCCTTCTGTCCGTCTGTCCGTCTGTCACACTCAGGGTGCCAAAACTAGAAGAGATACGAACAATATTTTTTCACCGTTAAATGCGGCTTGAAAAGTTTAGGTGGAACGGCTACTTTTAGTTTTCTAAAAGCAAACCGTTTAATTTATAAAATTAATTATGCAAGCGATTTTTTTATAATAAAACACCAATTCTGAAACAATTACGTAAATCTAAGGGAGGAAATGTTACTAGAAAAAATGCTGCTGGCATGTAGATATCACGCACATTTTTTAAAATGACTGTTTGTCTGTCTGTCCGTCTGTCCGTCTGTCAGACTCAGAGCGCCAAAACTAGAAGAGATACGAAAAATATTATTTCACCATCAAATGCGGCTTGAAAAGTTTAGGTGCAACGGTTACTTTTAGTTTTCTAAAAGCAAACCGTTTAATTTATAAAATTAATTATGCAAGCGATTTTTTAATAACAAAACACCAATTCTAAAACAATTACGTAAATGTAAGGGAAGAATTGTTACCATAAGAAATGCTTTCCATATATAGATATCACGAACATTTTTTAAAATGAACTTTTAGCAGCAGCTTTCGTGTACTAGCGTAAAGCCCGGAAATGACATGATTCTAAACTAATTTCTTAAATTTTTTAAAAAATCAGATTTTTTTAAAAAAATTGTTTAGTGCCCCCATTAGAATGAAACAAGCATATTTTTTGTGCGTTTTGTCTGTTGGTTGGTCTGTCCGTCACGGTTAGAAAAAAACACTAATGGCTTTTGAAAATATGATTTAACCTTTACTGTTCTTTTGACAGTCCTACATTAGATCTCAACTTCCCATAAAGTCTTTTCTTTCTTCTGGTTGTTTTGATTACAGGGAATCCATAGTATTCACTACCTTCTTTTGCTTTTTCGTTGGATTGGGTGATCAGTTTCGTCAGTTTCTCGTCATTTTGCAGAAAACATGCTCGAGTATAGAAATTCTCCGCTAAGCATCACTACTGCTGATGAGTAGAAGACTCAGGGACATTAATCCAACACTATTGAAACCATCGGTAACTGAAATTGCAGAGAATTTACTCAACGAACGACAGATGAAAAGCAAAGTGAAATACGATGCAAAAGCAAGACTACCTGAAGATTACTCTGTCGGAGAGAAAGTGGGAGTTCGTCTAGAACAAACATGGCAGAAAGTAGTTCTCATAAAAAACATTCCTCACCCGAATCTTACATCATAAACAAACTATTGGAAAACATACAGAAGAAATCAACGCTTTTTGAACAAGGGTTTCGATCACGATATCTTTAGGTACTATGATACCGATGAAGGCAACGAACAGTAAGCTGTTAGAACAAACGAAACCGACAGTTATAGACCAACGTCTTCTGCTGTGCCAGAAAGACAACCAGAAGTGGTCGAATTGTTTAAGTTCCTAATAGAAATCAGTTTAAGAACTTTAATAGGAAGGATGTGATAATAACTTGAAAAGGAAGGATCTCTGGGGTTAATTTTGAAAAAAAAGTTGAACAATTAAATATTGCTTTTGGATTTATTGCTAACAGACGTATTCGCTAGCCAGACAGACGGCCACTCATTGTAGCTGCGTTATCATAGGTTTAACCAATACATCACGCTGTTGCTGTAGCCCCACCCTGGTCAACCCGAATAATGGACAATTCTAGCATTATTAAGAATAATAATTATTAAGAATACGCTGTATATCATACAGTTTTATTCGTGGCCAGTAGCGGCCTTAGGGAGTGGCAAGTGGGGAATAACATGCAGAACAATTGCAATACAGTATATATAGCACTTAGCACGGCAAATAGTAAGCCAACAATGGCTACGCAATGTTCTATTATTTGTAACAAAATGGAAGGCCCCAAGCGTAAAGGCACAAATGCTGTCGTGTTATTGTTACAGCGTTAGAGACGGATTAGCCGGTTAGCGTGATGTGGTACGGTATATATAGTTTATCTATACGGGGCCCCGCACATAACGCACGCACAGGGCCCCGCGCACTGCTAAGGACGCCCCTGTTCGTGGCAACAAAGAGAGTGATATTCTTAGTTTTTGCTGCAAGCACGTTTGGTCTCTTTTGAAAGTAAAATAAATCGGCAACAAATCTATTAAAGATTTGCATTTTAAAATGTAAAACTAACTTTTCTCGTTCGGAAAAATATTTTAAAACGTTCTGGTACTTGACACTATTTGTCAATCAAATATATTAATTTATGTATTTAAAAACAAATTTCGGACACCCGTTTGGGCCCCCCCCCCTAAGTGGGGGCCCCGGGGGATTTTCAAAAGCTCCCCCTCCCTCCACCCCCCTTTACGCTACGCCACTGCATCGGAGTTTTCCTTTAATGTTTTTGTTGGTGTCTTTGCCAGCCGAAAAGCATGAACTCATATTGTAACAGTTTTTATGTACCACAAGGTGTACTTAGTAGTGAGCATATCAATGCAGAGTTGTTCCTGTACATCACTCATATCATTATCGATGGTCCTACCAGCAATTTATGGACCTATTAAAAGAATGATTAATCTTTACACTACAAAAACAAAATTCTTAAATTGTGGGTATTTAAATTAAATTTTGTTGTTTATAATGTGGTTCTGGAACATAACATACATGCATTATTCAAACCACTTAACGAAAGTAATTCATTCATTTATAATATAGCAACGAACATGTATGTATGTTATCTTCTGTACACATGACCAAAGATTATTGCTCTTTCTTATTTCCGTTACTGTAGACGTGGTAAAGTATAGCAAAACAACATGAAACCAAAACTAAGATATATGGTTTATACAAGGATTCGAATCGGGACCCCTCAGTTCGGATGCCAAGCGCTTTACCACCCAAACACCGCGCCTCCTCATTAAATCTCTTTTTCTCTAACTTTCCATTTACTTTCTCTTTAAGATAAGATAAGATAAGATAATTTTTATTGATCCAATCTAATGGAAATTCAGTTTGATTACAATTGACAACCTCAACGTAACTGCTGTACAAAAACAATATTGATGAAAAATTCGAACAACATTCACATACGAACACACATGCACATTCACAACCAGCGCTTTATGAATTTGACTTCTATGTGCTTCTCGATGACCACAGCTGACCTCGTAACACTCTGACCGGAAGTGGGACAAAGGAGTTTTTAAATCTTTCAGTTTTAGTCTTAATGGAAAGGAGACGACCACTTCGTTCAGATCTTATGTGACATTTGTTTAATGGGTGCAGGTTGTCTTTAACAATCGTGAGTGATTTAGAAAGGCATCTTTCTTGGAAAAGTTTTTCAAGAGATGGTAGCTGTACTTGAGTAATATATGATGCTTTTTTAATTAGTCTATTTATTTTAAGTCTTTGTGCCAGTGAAGTATTACCATCCCAGCAGGTGATGGCAAAGTTAATAAGTCTGCTGATAATTGCTGTGCAGAAGAGTTTGATTATTGTTTTGTCTATGTTAAATTTTCTTATCTTTCTGAGATAGAAGAGTCGCTGGTTAATTTTCGTGTACAGATTTTGACAGTGTTCACTCCGTTTCAGTTTGTTGTTGATAGTTGTGACCTAGATATTTAATCGTTTCCTTATAGTTTCTCTCCTATAGCTGAGTTCCTTTTTCTCTTTCCTTCTTTAACATCCACTTTATAAGTCTGTCACATTCTGTCACATTCTGTCATATACTGTCATATACTGTCACATTCTGTCACATTTATACCTGCCAATTTTCTCGTCTAATGTGCCTCTTTCACACTTAGGCCCTCTCCACCCTACCATCTCTCTCTCCATCATTCACTCACTCCCCTCTCACCCTCCTACTCATCCCTGGTGTATAAAAAACAACTTGTCAACAGAGAGGATGCTACCATTCAGTCTAGAACAAAGATTAGAAAACAATCGCGGCAGGAGCTATGCAAATAGCAAGAAGCGAGTCCAACAACTTGGGGAAAAAAATCAATAGTTTCTAGTTGTTGCATTATTAGAAAGTTCCGGGATGTTCGCGTGGTCTTGAAATGTTAACAATTCCATACATTGAAAAATACAGCTTTCCTTCCTATCTGACATGTGACGAAAACATAAATAAGTGATTGTCAGTTCTAGCATCATCATCATCATTATAGCCATCAATATCGTTATCATTGTCATCATCCTCATCATCATTAATATCAACACAGACTCACCAATGTGTTTATCATCATCATCATCATCATCTTCATAATCAATAACATCAACACTATCAGCATCACTGTGGTTATCATCATCTTCATCATCCCTAGCGGCATCAATGTCTTTATTATTATCATCATCATCATTAACATAATTTTTTTTTCATTATCATCTTCACCTTTATTATCATCATCGCCAACATCATCATAGACAATGTCGTTTTCATAATTAACATCTTCATCATCATTATCATCGATTTTCTGTTATAATTGTCATCCTACCTTGAATTGTCTCTAAAACTTCAAAAGTTCTACTAAAAGTGGTACAATTTTTTTGTAACAAATATTCAAACGTCTATGGAGCTTCTCGGTCGTTTCTTTGGTTTCTTGGATTCAGGGGTCCGAAACAGATGATCCCAATTCTAATATCGATCAAAGCAAGCCAAGGCTAAATAGCAATTTACTTAAGCGTTCTTCTTTTATTTGTGGATTAGCATTTCATAAATAGCATCATCAAATTTATATTTTAAAATTAATTTTGATGATTATGATGTATTTCCATATTCAGATAACATATTACCTAGAAATTTGAGTTTATAATTTGTGTAACTCATCTATGGTGAATAAGTTCTACTCTGTATAGAAGAGCGTGCTCCTATTTTATTTCCATTGTTCTAGCTCTAGCAATTCTGTATGTAAACTATCTTTCTATAATGAACTAATTTTATCAGTACTATGGCGTTCAGTACAGTTATTAAACATCATTATTACGTAAGTAAATGCATTGTGTAAATCGTCTTATAAAACAAATTGAAAACGTCAGGATAGAAAAGATTTAAGCTTAGAATCAATTCCTTTGATGTGATTTGTTTTAAAACTCACCACGGCATTTATATAGTCATTGTGATAGACTTATATTGATTTTACGAAACATGATTCAATGTCTCCTATTTAATATACCATTTTTTTTTTAGTAAATCTATTAAAGTGATACGCCTGAATGGTTTCTAGAATGTAGGTTAAATGTTTTCACTTGACCTACTTAGACTTCGGAACGATTTCTCGCGACATTAAACAGAGCAATTAAGTGCTATGGAAAAAAATGACATAAGCTATAATGAGGACAGGACATAAATGATAGAAAATATTAACAGATATAGAGCTATATTTAGCATGTACACATTTATGTAAATATATGTTAACTCTATTAAATGTAACAAGTACTCATATGTACTGGGAGAAGAAGTCGGTCCATCAGCTAATGTACTATACATGGATTAGTTCAGGCAGTACAACTACACATTTGTGTAAACAGTTCTTTTTTTTAAAGAACATATGCTACTTATATTGGGAAAAGATTGACAGCCCCACCCAGCTTCTCTACCAAGAACAAAAATGTAATAGTAACACTAATACTGGTAGTTCGGGGGGGAGGTACTATTTTTACTTATTTGTTACAAATTACACATTACTAAATGAAAATTTCAATTGTGTTCGTTTTATCTCAACGTCTAAACAGTATTTACACTCATTATAGAGTTAACTCTTTCTCTCCTAATTAACTGTACCATTTTTGGTTTGACCCCCATTAAATTAAATTAATTTTGGGCTTAATAAACTTCAATTTGTGTTATATAAAAAGAACACGCATTCTCTTATAAGTCCATACCGAAGGTATTGTTTTCTGATTGCCAACAAAAAATTAGTGAAGTTTAATCATAACAAGGTGGAAAATGAATCACACTTTCTAGAATTTAGAACATGGAAAATAATTACGGAGATAAAGAGTTAAAGATTTAAGGACAAGCGAGATAATTTGACCCTCACTAACAGTAACAATAATTGAACACATGATATAAAGTATCTATAAAAAAAAAGATTAATACTTAAAACGCTTGAAAGAATTGAATAGATTATCTGGAATGCAGTAGAAACGAATGTCTTGGATACTAACTAACATATGTTGCTTTAGTCTCGATGAGAACAATGGAACTCTTCTTCTTTCATCTTTACTAGTGTTATGGTGTGATGCGTAGACTTCGAAGTCTATTTTGAAAGAAGGCTAGCGATTGGTTGGTAGTTATGCAGTGTGAATGATGCAAGGTAAGTGGGCACTGTCATAAGCTATATCAAGAACGGGAGACACGAGTTGAGAACGCCTGAGTGAATAGACGTGTTTTAGTAGGGAGTAAGATTTGGTTCAAAATATCATTATATATTATTACTATAAATCTACTACATTTATTTCATTTCATCTCAAGTTAGATTTGTATATATTGTAATAAAAGTTATAATTAGTTTTGTTCACAAAAATTTATTCAAGGCATTTCAAGTTTTTTTAAGTTAAAATATAACACGCCAACAGCGATTTCGTTATTGTTTGGCACTAGAAGTCAACAACCGTCAACAGTTAGTCTAAAAACTTCTATAGTTTTCCTATCACTGAAGAGAGGCTGTTCATGCACTCATTCACACGTGGATAAGAATTAGCCACGTCCACTTTAAAATTTATAATTTAGAGAGTAAAGTATTCCATTATAGTTTAAACAAGTATAAAACTAGGCTGATTTCTGTTTGCCTTCCGAGTCTGTGAAAATATGTTGCTATTCCTATGTCTGTTATTTGATAGTCTTGGTAAAAAATATTACAATATTTGTTATTAGACCGCGATTATTTTAAGAATTTCTTTTTACAAGAATTCTCGTTTGAGATCCGCTGGTCTACAAAACGAAATTGTACATACAGCCCCAAGGCAATGTTTCTGCTCTATGTGGCAGCTCATTGTTTGGTCTAGTTTAGTATTGGTCGTCTGCTACTGAATTTTTTATAGTTGTTCTTTTAACGTAATGATCTGTAGTGGTGTCCCCTTTGATCTGAGGATCACCACAGCTGCAGAGATAGATGCATAAAAGAAAGAAAAAAAAAAGCCTGGGTGAAATGAAATGGGATGGCAGAAGTAGAGCACGTGAGACTGGAAAGCAAATCACGTGGACAATTAGGGAGCGTAGTAAATGTGAAGCGAGTTTTGAAATGGATTGAACTTATATCTTTGGATTTCCCCGATACATAGAAAGTATACAATATGCATTATTGATGACTAAAAGGTTAGGATGATGAACAGGATGGAAGATCGTCTGATTGGAAATGTTTAGCTTTAATCTGGCGGCTTCTCTCAAATATCAGAGGCATGGTTGCAACCTTTTTTTTTTTAACCATAGGTCAATGGTCTCGAGGGACTTCTCCGGACTTTTTACTGGTCTTGCAAATAAGATAAGCTAATTTTTATTGGTCCAATCAAATGGAAATTCAGTTTACCTTAGATTTACATTCTAAATAAGGCGGTTCCACGTGTGGGTGAAAATCAGGTGGTCAATAATTGGTCATGAGAGTCTTTGAGAGATATGATAATGTAATTCTATTAGTTGAATCTTATTCTAGGACTTGCAACAGAGAAGTCACACTTTTTTTCCCGCAGCGAGATTTTGGGGGTCGGAGTTCCCAAGACAGAAGACACTTTTTTTTTAAATTTACAAAGCTTTTACCAACTCACGATATCTGTCTACCTGTCCGTCTGTCTGTCTGTCACTAATTTTGAACACGTTAAGTCTCCCACTTGGCTTTGCACAATTGCTCAATTCTTCCTAACAAAACATGATTCAAACAAAAATTATATAGTGGTAATTAATCAGTTTTGTTTGATATTGAAGAAAAGGAAATAAATCTTACACCATTGAGAGATACACATGTAAATATGGAGCTGTTAGATACGCTGTTCAATTTATTTTTAAAAATGTTTTATTATATTTGCATGTTGTTTTTTCAATGTTATTTCGTTAAAGAAAGTAGACAATCAGAGAGTATAGTTTCGTCAAACTCGCCAGACACTTACCTTGGCCGCGACAGCAGACGACTGCAATAGAGTAGCTGCCCATGTCCACTGGGAGACTATGGTGGTAGCTGTCAGTCCAGCATTGACGTTGCCTCCAGCATCGAAGGAGGTGTCTACTTGGTCCTAAAGGGGGGGGATTACAATAAGAATTTGTATCACGATTACACAACTTTCTATCTATAACAATCACATAACTTTGTATCTATAACAATCACTTAACTTTGTATCTATAACAATCACATAACTTTGTATCTATAACAATC
>JADKLZ010081101.1:26264557-26276047 GCA_021533235.1 Biomphalaria straminea
TTCACATGTTTCCGATATTTGACATGTTTCCGATATTTGACATGTTTCGTTTGTTTCACATGTTTCCGATATTTGACATGTTTCTGATGTTTTACATGTTTCGTATGTTCCTTAAGAGTTGAAGAAGATAATTTACTTCCTAGTCGAAAACTCCAGCAGGACGAAGGCTGAGTTTGCATCCGGGACTATTGAAACGATAGAACGACAACCCAGTGACCATACCGCAAGACTTACCAGCCCTCCGGCGGGTGTGGTGGGGAAGGATGAGGGCGAAGTGGTGTAGGAAAATGTCTGTCTGATCGAAATTTAAAAGCTATTTTTAGACCCAGACCTAGAAATGAGCTTCCCATGCTTGAAATTACGCCTCTAGCTCATTGAGAAATTTATTTTAATTAACAAAAACTTTTTAAAAATCGTTGAACGATTTAAATACAAAACTCACACGCATGGAAGATAACTCTCTCCAACAAACAATCCACTACCCACACAGAGGAGATAATTGTTGTATGCAGAAGACCATTAATCTTAAAAAAAAAATCCCAGAAAAAAAAAGGCTAACCTAGATTTTATCCACTCGGGGATTCTGAATGGTTATTGAACATAAACATACTCCAGGGCTTGGTCTACAGGCTCAGGGACACACTACAATAAATCCAGTTTTCTCATGACAAATTTATTGTTGTATATCTTTCGATTCTATTTCTCTAGCTTGGAGCCAAGACCATTCTTCCCACACCGTGAGATTTATGCAGCATCCATAATGCATAACTCTGGTGACATCAACAAACACTGACGTATATAAACTTTTATACAAGTTCGTAAAAACAAGTTCAGTCAAAGAGATCTAGACGCATAAAATATGCATGCACTATACACACAAGCTTACAAATATATTTGGGAATTTTTTCGAGAAACTAAACTATGTCAAGGACGCCAAACAATGTCAAGGACGATAAACATTGACAAGGGCGCTAAACAATGCCAAGGGCGCTTAACAATGTCTAGGCCGCAAAATAGAATTTCCGTGTTGCCAACTCAAAATAAATAATAAAAAAAAGAAGCATCAAACAGAAAAATTTATAAAATGTGATTCTGCAGTACTAAACAGTGAACACAATTTATCATAAACATAAAAAAACACTAATCCACACTTTTTTTTTTAAATTCTGTTCCCCGGATACACCAAAAAGCTATCTATTTATAGCTTTCTGTCCCAGATGAAAATCTCGAACCCAGACACACGTACTCTCTTCTTACCGTTAGTGAGGTTTCTAGTAAGGTTGTAACTCCAGACATTCACTCGAAACTTTTCAAGGCCTATAAATAACTTTATACAGAACTCTTTAAATCATTTTAAACAAAAATGAACTTACCTTTTCTTTGTCAAATAAAAATAGCTTTTAATTTCATTGTAATTGCATTATTTGTTCTCCGACACATCCAAATTTTCTATTCGCAGACCTTGCAGATGATTTAAAGGTCATCTGTTTCTTCGGATAACTAATAAAGATCAGATTGTCATGAGGCTTACACAACGACCAAACGCTTTTAGTGCCCCCAAATAAGATTCATCACCCAATAGATTTGGGTGGACTCAGGGGCGCCCTGAAATTCAAAATCCCAATCTTTTTCGAGATTCAAATCCAGGACATAAGGTTCCGAAGCCTAACCACTCAATCACCGCGCCCCCTTATATATATATATATAGTCTATGCACCAGGAGTGCCAGATTTATCGGAGATAGCAATGTTTTGCATGACCATTTTCTTTGATCTCTTCCAGACAGAACGGTTTGTTCAAGCAGACTTACACGCCTTGAGCTCGAAGAGCCTTGGGCTCAACTCTTTTGAAAATCTAATGGCTTGTGTAGCTATGAAAGGGGTTCGAGGTTCGACACCCGACCCGGGCAGAGTTGTGTTTACTGGGCGTCTAAAGGCAGCACGGAAATCTTTCTCCCAGATACCCCCCCCCACCCCAACCGGTTCACAAATGAAATTGGACCATGGCGCTCTGAGCCTCTAGGACTTATATCGAAAGTGTCGTCTAAGCATGCTATAAGTTTCTAAGTAGCGCTTAATACTCTCCGTTACCATTAAAAGTTAATAGTTTTTAAAATAGGTGCACAATTAAGGAAAAAAAAATACCAGCTTGCATTTTTAGTTTTAAAAAAAAATTAAACGTTTCGCTTTTAGAAAACGAAAGTAGCCTTTACAACAGAACTAAGAAAGATCTAAAATATCACATCAGCTTTTCAATACCTTTTCTAGTTTTTTTTTGTGTGATCTAACTCTAAGCGAAACGGACGGTCAGAGAGACGGACTGACTGAAAGACTAAATAAAACTAATAGCGGCTTTTCCTCTTTTCTGAGCTGCTAAAAATAGATAAGAAAAAAAGGTATTCGTGTTAATTAAATGCTGCCAATATAGTGTGTTTGCTCGCTCGTTTTCCAACACTACTGCCATTTTTATGAGTCTTGGAATTATTATTTTTTTCAATAAGTTTTCAATTAGTCGGCAAAATGTTTTTACGCTGATCAATTAGTAGAACATTCTCTGAACGAGATGAAAAAAAAATATTTATATATTACAGATGAATTGTAGTTGGCTAGCTATATGTATATTTTATTTGACAAACACAAAAAATTTAGAAGCGCACTTTGGATTCAAAAATTCTTTTTTCGTCATTGAATTAAGAAAAAAGTTTTTCTTTTTTTTCTTTTTCTAAAAGCGCATGGCATACAAACGGAATGTGGGTTAATTCATTAATATTGATACTTAATTACTGACAACAATATAAACTAACAAAAAAGAAAACAAAATTAATGAGTTTGTAGATCTAATTAAATATAAACACACACACATACACACTTGTACTACAGATTAACTAATTAATGTCAGACTCTCTAATGGAATATTAATTGGATTCAGGATCTTCAATTACATTCGATGGGCATGTCCAGATACTAAAGGAATTCGTAATTACAAAAAATGTCATTTACTCTCGGGAAAAAAAAACTTTTATGGAGATTTACGGAAGCTTAAAAAAGTTAATTCAACAAGATTAAAAATTAAGAGGACTTTACAGACTTTATTTACCTATAATTGCGCTGGTTTAAAAACAAACTTCTAACTTCTAGGTCAATAATGTTTGACCAGTGCTATGACCGGCTTCTGTAAGATATACTGATTCTGGTAACTAGAAAATGCAAGGTCATTGGTTGGACTGTACTGACAAGTATGCTCTCGTCCGCCGGTCAAGATGGTCCCACTATCCTTGCCCCCCACTTTATGAGGTTGTCCTGCAGGAGCTTTTGGCTAGAATGTATCAACATCTGAATTGACACTCGAAACTTCAAATACAAAAACTAAATTTAATAAATACTCAGAAAGACACAAAGATAAAGGACAAATTTGTAAAAATGCTCTTTCTTCCCTAGTGCTATTAGAGCATGGAATTGGGTTGCCTGAGCTAGCTATGATAGTATGCATGACTGAATACATGACGCGTAGGACGTAATCATCTTTTTTTTTTGAAGTAACGTCTGTATTGTATAAGATAGGATAACAACGTGCAACACTGATGAAACAAAATCATTTTTGATGAGCACGTGTTGTCTGCTGTCTCGTGACGTCATCACCCCCTTTGAAAGCATTCAGCTCGCGCTGTGACATCTAACCACTTGTAAGCCTCCGTGCACCAATGCTCCGTGCTGCGATTGATCCCTTATAGCAAGATCCAGGTATCCGGCAGTGTTCTGTAGGGTTCGTCTGCCTACGTACAGGTCGAGACCCCCGCTAGTATCAGTTGTGACACCTAAGCAACACACGTCAAGATGTGCTACTTCCGGTTAGAACTCATACATTTTCTCACCACCACACTCGTATCAATCTTGTTTCCTCTACCATCATTACCTATAGAGTCTAGGGAAGTATCCTAATTATGATATAAAGATTTTGTCTTGAAATGACTTAGTAAGATATTTTTTTTAGTTTTAATAACTTCTAAATACCTATCTGAATAGCAAGGATAGAGTTATGAACTCTTGTCAAGATAGCTGCTTCTTGTATTCAGTTATCAAAGATGAGTTAATTAAAAAAAAAATAAAACTAATCCAAAATTTATGAACCATAATCTTCAAATCCAAAAACAAAACCCAATAAAATACTCAGAAAGACACAAAGATAAAGGCGCATTTCTCGTTCCATATGCAAGGACACATTTGAACAAATGCTGCTTCTTTCCTTAGTGCTTTTAGAGCATAGAATGGGTTGCCTGAGCCAGCCAACAAAAATCACTGACTTGGCAGAATTTAAGTCATTGGTTAACATGCATGACTAGATTGACCTTGAAACACGCATATGACGTAATCATCTTTTTTTAAAGTAAAGTCATTATTTTATGAGATAAGATGCCTCCTTTTTTTTTCAATCAAGCCCCCTTTGCCGAGTGTACTCTGGTGTCGTTTTTACCAACGCCCTTCTTTATAAACAGGTTTCTGATTGTGAAGGGAAAACAAAAAGTTTAATTTCCTCAAAACTTGGAGGTCGAACTACGAATCAAAGCAGAAACTCATTAGCGAAGACTACAAAGAGAAAGTAAAGAGCCAAGGGAGATCATCAATGTTTTATTACCGAGCAGACGATACGCGTAAGTGCAAAAAGGTGAAACATAATGGTCATGATGTGTGGGGAACAGAATCAAAGAAGAGGAAAGCAATAGTAATTATTTGAGAACTTCTCTAATTTAATTATAAAAATTGAGGAGATAAGATAATTTATGTTACTTATAATTTTATTTGGTTAAATGGTAGAAATTGCATTGGAAGATCTAGCAATAGTTAAGTGGTATGACTAAGGACTAATGAGTCCTCTGTTCTTTGTCTGATTTCACAAACTATAAATCCCATTTACAGTACATTAGTGAAGTAACACATAATTTTGTCAAAGTTTTCAATGCCAATCAATTGACGCAACTTTTGTGACATATTTCTAAAATATTTCTAAAGTTCGCATCCAATTTCCAATACTTAAAAATCGTCACCATCGCTTTTAAGATATGATAATTTTAAATGATTTAATCAGATGAAAATTCAGTTTGACTAAAATAGACAACCTCAGTGTAACTACTGTCCAATAACAATATAGAAGCAAATACGAACAACATTCACACACGAAACACACACACACATCCACAACTAGCGCTTTGAAAAATTGACTTCTATTTACTTTACGATGACGACAGCTGATCTTGTAACACTCTGACTGAAATGGGATGAAGGAGTTTTTAAATGTTTCTGTGTTATTCCTACTGGAAATGAGACGACCACTATCGTTCAGATCTGATGTAACAGTGGCTTTTATATAGAACTGAACAAATAAAAAAAATGCCAGGGCTAAACACTAGGGTTTCACTGTGTGACATTCTGTCAAACTGACCACGTTTCTTCACCGCTATAATCATTTGTATAATACTAGGTTGCAGGGGCGTAGTGAGAGAGGACAAGGGGGCACGATGCGCCACATATGTATTTCTATGTAATGTTTACAAAAAATACCTTGCCCCTGGCACACGTTTTGCTCATCATGCCTCTACTAGGTTGACTACCTGGTGGTGTAGTATACGCTCTGGACTTTGTTTTGATAGTCCCGGGTTCAAACCTTACCAGCCGCCAAGCCCCGCAGAAGGTTTTGGGTTGGGATGGAATGATGTACATTTCTGAAGGAACGAGCATAACATGTGAAACACAAAAAAAATAGTTAAAAAAAAATTATATATTTCTATAAAGACAGTACCAACATTATACAACTTTAAATAAAATTCAATATTTAAACAAAAAATTGGACTCCAACTGTGTATCGAACTTGTGATTATGAAACAGTCAACTTCTATATAAAATGATTCTAGGCCAGCGAGCATTGTATATGAAATCAAGTATTTATTGGTGCCTTCATTATACGTAGAACTCTTAAGATCTAGTCTAGATGTACGTCTACTTGTAGACCTAGATTCTAGAACCTAAGTCTAGTTCTCAACCCAAATTTACATTTTATTATTTTTTTTTTTAGTTTTTAAAATTATAACGATCAAATCGAAGATTTCCCAATGTAGCCAATGAGCTCAATAATTCTTTTCTAAAATCGTTAGAGCCGTTTTTGAGATCAGCATCCAGGTTCCACGTTCCTGGTTCCATGAAGCTGTGACTTGAATAGAGGTAATGTCAAAAGAAAGTATGCGTTTAATCTGGAGACAACGACGTTAGTGGGTCACTTTGTTGGTAGTTTTTTTTACGCCTGGCATTGGTTGTGAGTAGTTGTGACCATCTAACGTACTTCGACTTGTGGGGCATGTGAATTTCCGTACCCTCCCCAATAATCGTTGTTTGGCTTGTCTAAGTGTCGATGGAAACTGTATGATAATTGGTATTGCTTGTTAATAATAATTATTGTCTTCGAGTCCGAAGATCAATGAGGAATGTACTTTTTCCCGTGGGTACGCAGACCCAGCTATGACCTACATATTTTGCACCAATTACGCAGGCGTAACCATTGTCCGCAGGTGATCGGTTTAGATTTTCTTTTCGCCGTCTGCGTCTGTCCTCGGCAGCGGATTATTCTTGTGGTCTCAAATGCGTATCTCGCGGCCTTTGTAATTGAACTGCAGCTGTCTCGTTCTGAAGCCGTATGCAACCAGGTGCTCTCTTCTATATCGTTAAAGCAAGTTGGCGCCTAAGCTTTAAAGCGTTTCCGTGGGGCGCCTCTGTAAGGTCGACCACTTTTCAGATCACAAAAAAAAAAGGTCTCCTTTGGCATACGTTCATCCCCCATACGGCCCTGCCCAGCGTAACTGTCCGACCAAAGTCTATGTTTTGTTTTACATATTTCGGAAATTCCTTCAGAGTTGAAGATAGTTATTTCCTAGACCAAACCTTCCGCAGGACGACGGGGGATGGGAGCGGGCAGGGTTTGAACCCGGGACCATCGGTAAATCGATAGGACAGTCCAGCATGCAAACCGCTCGACCAGGCAGCCATCCTGACGGAACTTGATTAAAACTTTGAAAATACATCAACATAAAAAATGTTTTGTAAACAAAGTGCACGTTGACATCTGACCGAAGCGTCTTAAAGTAATGTCCAGATGTCCAGCACAAGATTTGTATAGAACATCTTTCTTAATTAAAGTCATTATGATTCTGGAGTGGGTTATTATTTTCCTTGGATATCACACCAGCAGTAGCTCTTAACTCACTGGAGGATAACGGACGCTGTCAACACAATAATTTTGTCCCTTGTTTATTTAGTGACGTCAGACCAACGTACCGACACAATAGAAGCAAGGGTACGGCTTGCCCCAACCCCCAAAACACACACAACACACACACACACACACACACACCACACACCGCACACCACACACACACACCAATACATGCTTTTCACTCTAGCACTACAATTTAAAGATTTTTAAAAATTCGTACCTAAACAAAAGATGAAAAAGAAAAATTACAAGAAAATAAAAAAAATATTTAAAAAGGGAGAAAAAAATAACAAGAAAAATAACAAAGAAAGTAACAAGGAAATTAACAAGGAAAAGGATTAAGCTCGATACCATTGTCGGTGTAAAAAATAAGTTTAACAACTGAGGAAATGTTAAAAAGTTGCTTCACATTCTAGTATTATGTGATTACAAGGAAATTTAGAAGGAAAACATACATCTTACAAAAATGAAATATTTTAACTTTTCCCCTTCCGTCCTTAAAGCAACTTAAGATGTTATTGACATTAGAACTTTAATGAACATAACATTGCAGCTCTCAATCTTTCGCATCTGGAGCAATAAAGAATTGGTACTATCAGTTGTAATGTATTGGTATTATCCCTGCCCCCCCTAGTCCCGTGTGTGACGTAGGCTACCAACTTCCTCCAGGCGTCTTGGTTATGGGCGAGTCTCTCTAACCGTCTCCACATCTTCTTCGCCTCTGCATCACACTGCGCCTTGGGGTTCACTTTTTCCTCTTGCCTTGGGGGCTTCCATATCAGGGCTTGTCTTGTGATGTTGCATGCAGTTTCATCAAGACGTCTCTGTTCTGGGCGAGTCTTTCCGACATATGCTAACGGTGTAGTTATATACCATATATTTGTGTGCGATATTAATCCTCTTTTGAAAAATTTCTTTTGCAGATTTATTATTTTTATTAAAATTTCTTTCAGGATTTTAACCTTTAGATGTACTGTCAGGAGGCTTGTACCACTTGATTACCTATAGTGAGGGCTAGAGTTTGATTTGGCGTGTATACTTTATTTCTGTATCTAAATATGTTTTTTTTTGTTCGTTGAAATAATAATGCAACTCTGGTAACTTCAAGCAAGCTGTAGATCTGCTACATCATCATCTGATCCTTGACCTTTCGTCGTAGTGGTGAAATGACTGTGCGCCAGTGGCGTAGCTATGGTGGTGGAAGGAGGGGGGATAATTTGAAAATCCCTCGGGCCCCTACCAAATGAGTGTTTTTACATTAAAAATTAAATATTACGCAAAATGCAGGGCCCCCAAAGAGGTCAAGCCCCCCCGGCCCCCAAACGAAAGAAAACTCTTAGCTACGCCCCTGCAGTGCGCTGGAAATTGTGTAGATTTTGCAACTAGTTTTTATTTGAGATTTACATACATGGCAGAAACAACTATAAATAGCTTGCCTCCTTTTGTATATTCGGTATGCAAAAGAAATAACTTTTCATGTATGTTATATTTTAAAAGGCATAAGTTAATATTTGTGTCATTTTTAACACTGCTGAATCAAATTTTCTAAGCTCCTCCATTCAAAATAGAGCTATATTTTTTTAAAATGGAGGCTGCTATAGCAAAGTTGACTTGAGTCCATGATTAGTTGTGCATCTTCAAGAATCGAATTTAATACCCTTATAAAATTATATGTCATGTCAAGTGTTTGACCAGGAGAGACAAATCAGAACAAGTAATGAAATATGTCAATAATGCGTTCTCTCCCTTGATCTACACAAACATGGTTGACATCCGCTGACCCAAATGTGCAGCACAATTACTAGGATACTTATCATGACTAATGCCATGATAACAAGACAGCGATTGTTGGGACAACTTTCAAATGGAGCGAAGGCAGTTACAGTCTTCAGTCCACCGTGAGCAGATAGTTTTCTGCAATTAAATAGATCTAAAACAAAAGATGTGACTATTGATCTAAGAAAGAAGATACACACATTTTTTTTCATCTTGTTACCAATGAAATGATGAAATAGCGACAACTTAATATTTAGGTTCGTTGTCCAAAGAACACGAAAACAAGCCAGTGTTGGTCTTTATCATTATGCTGTTCAACTTTGGTTACCAGATAACCGCAAGTCCAAAAGAGGACATAAATGAGGACAAAGACTTTCAAAGAAGGACGAATAAATATGCAAAAATAAGTTAAAATTAACAACTAGGTTTACAATTAATGAGTTTGTCAATTAATCCAAAGCTATAAGACTACAATATGATTATATGGCTCAGACAATGTGATGCCATTGGGCACTAGGCTGTAAGATTACTATATGATTATATGGCTCAGACAGTGCGATGTCATTGGGCCTTAGACTGTAAGATTACTATATGATTATATGTTTCAGATAATGCGATATCATTGGGCCTTAGGCTGTAAGATTACTATATGATTATATGTCTCAAACAAAGCGACTTTTGTAAATTGATTTCAAGTTGCAGTGATGGTCTAACTATTAAAAGTCGTTATCTTTTTGATGGTACTGTACTCTGTATGACCTTATGTTTTTTTTTTAAACAATTTTATTTTCACTCTATTTCCCTCCCCCTTTCTCTTCCCCTCTCACTCTTTCTCCCTCATCTCCCCTCTTTCCACATTTCCCTTCTACTTTCTCCTTCTCTTTCTCTATTCTTTTTTCTACCTCCATCTTTCACCCTCTCTCTATCTCCCTCCCGTTATTTCTTGGCGAGCTAATTACTCCATTAATTTATCAGATTCATTAAATCACCTCTCACTGTTCCATGAACCACTAGAAGCACACACAAAGGGGTGAAACTCTATTCCTACTACAGGTAATGACTTTACACTAGAAACAACCCTACACCCACAGTTACAACCGGAAATAACACATCGTCACGATGGCAACAGAAAGGTAACCGATGGAGTTATCTCCCATCGATCGATTCTTAAAAAGATAAATTCGTGAGTTTCTTCATACCTCAAGCAAAAGGGAAAAAAATGGCAAAAATATGTCTGACTGATAAGATGTCATGAATGATAAGATCAAATGTCATGAATGATAAGATCCGATGTTATGAATGATAAGATCAGACGCCACGAATGATAAGATCAGATGCCATAACTGATAAGATTAGATTTCATTACTGATAAGATCAAATGCCACGAATGATAAGATCAGATGTCATGACTGATAAGATCAGATATGATGACTGATAAATTCAGACGTCATGACTGATAAGATCAGATGTCATTACTGATAATACAGGTGTCATTACTGATAAGATCAGACGCCACGACTGATAAGATATGATGTCATTACTGATAAGATGATCTGCCATGACAAATAAGATCAGTTGTCATAAATGATAAGACTGATTGATAGGATCAGATGCCATGAATGATAGGATCAGATGTTATGACTGATATAATGAGATGTAATGACTAATAAGATTAAATGTCATGACTAATAATATCTGATGTCATATGATGTCATGAGTGATAAGCTCAGATGTTATGACTGATATAATGAAATGTTATGGCTGATAAGATTAAATGTCATGACTAATAATATTTGATGTCATATGATGTCATGAGTGATAGGATCAGATGTTATGACTGATTAAATCAGATGTTTCTAATCTTTCCATGTAACATAGTGTCGGGTGAAGTTGATAACATAACTGAAGTAGGTCATCCAACTTTACAGTTATGTTGGTCGATCATTTCTTATCTTATCTTTTTTTTCGCGAAATGCCATTGTTTGCTTTACATTGACCACATAGTGACCTGAAGTGTGCAAGCCAAATATCAAAATTGTATAGAATCATCGACCATTGTCAGCAGAATTATTTTTTTTTTATATCTTAATGATAATTAGGCTACACGATATACTTAATTAACACAATCTGTCAAATTACTTTATTATACAAACTAATCAACTTCCGACATAACATGGTGACTTTTAATTACATTTATGATTACACATCAGTTTGTTATATTTAGACTTGCATCGATTTGTTGAGCACTCGGTGGTGCCATTGCATCGGGTGTAGTCAGGGTCAAGGATTTGTCATGGTGAAGATGCGACGCTTCAGTGTTGGAGTAAGAGCTTAAACTCTTGTTTAGCATTGGTTGATATAATTATGCCAGCTTCATTACCGAAACGTTATAGTGACTTTTTTTTTTTTGATTGAAAGGCGAATTGAAACCTATCTATGTAAACACAGGACGAGGAA
>JADKLZ010081101.1:26300205-26315776 GCA_021533235.1 Biomphalaria straminea
ATCTATCTATCCACCTTTCTATCTATCTATCTATCTATCTATCTATCTATCTATCTAATATCTATCTAATAAATCAATGAATGCCTATGGGCAGTTAAGCTCATCACCATGTTAAACTGCCCACAGGTTGTGACGTTGTAGGTCAATGTTCAGGCCTTTTATTATGGAATGGTCTCCCCTGGACAGTTTTTACTCGGAATATTAATTCCTCGTCCTGTGTTTACATAGATAGGTTTCAATTCACCTTTCAATCAAAAAAAAAAAGTCACTATAGCGTTTCGGTAATGAAGCTGGCATAATTATATCAACCAATGCTAAATAAGAGTTTAAGCTCTTACTCCAACACTGAAGCATCGCATCTTCACCATGACAAATCCTTGACCCTGGCTACACCCGATGCAATGGCACACCGAGTTCTCAACAAATCGATGCAAGTCTAAATATAACAAACTAATGTGTAATTTGAAATGTAATTAAAAGTCATCCTGTACTAACAAGTTATGTCGGAAGTTGATTAGTTTGTATAATAAAGTAATTTGACAGATTGTGTTAATTAAGTATATCGTGTAGCCTAATTATCATTAAGATAGAAAAAAAGAATTCTGCTGACAATGGTCGATGATTCTATACAATTTTGATATTTGGCTTGCACACTATGTGGTCAATGTAAATCAAACAATGGTATTTCGCGAAAAAAAAGATAAGATAAGAAATGATCGACCAACATAACTGTAAAGTTGGATGACCTACTTCAGTTAAAATTTGATTTAATTATGTTATCAACTTCACCCAACACTATGTCACTATGTTACATGGAAAGAATAGAAACATCTGATTTAATCAGTCATAACATCTGATCCTATCACTCATGACATCATATGACATCAGATACTATTAGTCATGACATTTAATCTTATTAGTCATAACATCTCATTATATCAGTCTTAACATCTGATCCTATCATTCATGGCATCTGATCTTATATGTCATGGCTGATCATCTTATCAGTAATGACATCCTATCCTATCAGTCGTGGCGTCTGATCTTATCAGTCATGACACCTGTCTTATCAGTAATGACATCTGATCTTATCAGTCATGACATCTGAATTTATCATTCGTGGCATCTGATCTTATCAGTCATGGCATCTAATTTTATCAGTTATGGCATCTGATCTTATCATTCGTGGCGTCTAATCTTATCATTCATGACATCGGATCTTATCATTCATGACATCTTATCAGTCAGACATATTTTTGCCATTTTTTTTTCCTTTTGCTTGAGGTATGAAGAAACTCACGAATTTATCTTTTTAAGAATCGATCGATGGGAGATAACTCCATCGGTTACTTTTCTGTTGCCATCGTGACGATGTGTTATTTCCGGTTGTAACTGTGGGTGTAGGGTTGTTTCTAGTGTAAAGTCATTACCTGTAGTAGGAATAGAGTTTCACCCCTTTATGTACGCTTCTAGTGGTTCATGGAACAGTGAGAGGTGATTTAATGAATCTGATAAATTAATGGAGTAATTAGCTCGCAAACAAAGAACAGGAGGGAGAGAGAGAGAGGGGGTGATAGATGGAGGTAGAAAAAAAGTAGAGGAAGAGAAGGAGAAAGTAGAAGGGAAAGGTGGAAAGAGGGGAGATGAGGGAGAAAGAGGGGAGGGGAAGAGAAAAGGGGGGGGAACAGGGAATATACAATTGCTTTAAAAAAACATATGGTTATACAGCGTAGAGTACCAACAAATAGAGAACAATTTTCAATAATTAGAACATCAGTGGCGTAGCTAAGGTGGGGGGTGAAAAAAAATATTACACACAATGCAGGGGCCCCTAAAGAGGTCTATCCCCCACGGGCCCCCAAATGATGAAAAAATCCTATCTACGCCCTTACTGCAACTTGAAATTAATTTACAGAAGTCGCTTTGTTTGAGACATATAATCATACAGTAATCTTACAGTCTAAGGCTCAATGACATCAGATTGTCTGAGCCATATAATCATATTGTAGTCTTATAGCTTTGGATTAATTAACAAACTCATTAATTGTAAACCTAGTTGTTAATTTTAACTTATTTTTGCATATTTATTCGTCCTTCTTTAAAAGTCTTTGTCCTCATTTATGTCCTCTTTTGGACTTGCGGTTATCTGGTAACCAACGCTGAACAGCATAATGATAAAGACCAACACTGGCTTGTTTTAGTGTGCTTTTGACAACGAATCTAAATATTAAGTTGTCGCTATGTTATCATTTCACTAGTAACAAGAGACAAAAAATGTGTGTATTTTCTTTCTTAGATCAATAGTCACATCTTTTGTTTTAGATCTATTTAATTGCAGAAAATTATCTGCTCACGGTGGACTGAAGACTATAATTGCCTTCGCTCCATTTGAAAGTTGTCCCAACAATCGCTGTCTTGTTATCATATCATTAGTCATGATAAGTATCCTAGTAATTGTGCTGCACATTTGGGTCAGCGGATGTCAACCATGTTTGTGCAGATCAAGGGAGAGAACGCATCATTGACATACTTCATTACTTGTTCTGATTTGTCTCTCCTGGTCAAACAATTGACATGACATATAATTTTATAAGGGTATTAAATTCGATTCTGGAAGATACACAACTATCATGGACTCAAGTCAACTTTCCTATAGCAGCGTCAATTTAAAAAAAATATAGCTCTATTTTGAATGGAGGAGCTTAGAAAATTTGATTCAGCAGTGTTAAAAGACACAAATATTAACTTATGCATTTAAAGATATGACATACATGAAAAGTTCCTTCTTTTGCACACCGAATATATAGAAAAGTCAAGCTATTTATAGTTGTTTCTGCCATGTATGTATATCTCAAATAGAAACTAGTTGCAAGGAGAGATTCACTTATGCGCACTGCAGGGGCGTAACTAAGAATTTTCATTCGTTTGGGGGCCCGGGGGGTCCTTGACCTCTTTGGGGGCCTGCTTTTTGCGTAATATTTAATTTTTAATGTAAAAAACACTCATTGGGGCCCCCCTCAGGTGTGGGCCCGAGGGGAATTTCAAATTCTACCCCCTCCTTCCCCCCACCCTAGCTATACCACTGGCGAACTGTGAGTTCACCACTACGACGAAAGGTCAAAGGTCAGATGATGATGTAGCAGACCTACAGCTGGCTTAAAGTTAGAAGAGTTGCATTATTATTTCAATGAACAAAAAAAAACATATTTAGATATAGAAATAAAGTATACACGCCAAATCAAACTCTAGCCCTCACTATAGGTAATCAAGTGGAATAAGCCTCCTGACAGTACATCTAAAGCAGGCATGTCAAACTGGGTGTTCGGGGGCCGCATGCGGCCCGCGACCACCTTGCATGCGGCCCGCGTGGCCACCTAAAAAAATATAAATAATGTTAAACTTTTACGCTGGAAAACAAGAGATGACAAGCTACTTGAATGGAAAAATAGTATTTGTTTAACTGAACAACGGTTGAGTCTGCAGTGAAAGCAAGCTACATTTTGTCAAACTTCATTGCGAGCCATTTCAAATCATTTAATAAATGTGATTTTTATGAAGGAGTGTTTCGTTAAAGCAGAAGTTATTTATTCAGAAACAAAGTAGAGAGCATTCAAAGAAATAGCGTTAACTAGTGACACTGTTGCAGACAGAATAAATGACATGTCAGTCAGCTTTCTTGAACATTAAAGAACGACAGAGCTGATTTTGAATTACTTTCATTGGGTCTCTATGAGTCAACTGACGCAACGGGTGTAACACAGTTGGCTATATTCATAAGGGCCTTTAACAGGAATTTTGACATATACCAGGAACTACTAGAGTTCTGTTCTATGCATAACCATCAAGGATGACAGGAGGTGAAAATGCAATACAATTTATCTTTAGGTAAAGCTAGCTAGTCTAACAAAGGTATGGCGCACCAACAATGAAATGAAATTGTTTTGATGCAAAGTTACTTGCAAAAATAAGAGAGACTGATGCTAATTTTAAATTTGCTCATTTTCAGTGCATTATTATTATTATTATAGATTTTATATAGCCTACTTTCATACTTATGCATGCTCGAAGCGCTTTGGTACAATCTCATTTGTGGACCAGTGGGGGAAGGGGCATCTAGGAGTTGGTTTTCCGTGCTGCTTTTAGGCGCTCTGCCCGAGTCGGGTGTCGAACCTCCAACCTCCTTCTAGGTAGCCAAGCCAAGTTCAAGGCCACTTAGCCTCTCGACCACGTGATCTGATTTGATTCTGAGAATGCTGCTGGAAATGTGCAACTAGAGCTGATAGAATAGAATTCAGGTTCTAAGTTGAAAGCTAATAATATTCAAATGGCTGTGCCAAAATGTTACAGTCATTTACCCTGAACGGTTCGTTAAATTGCGGAAATTCGCAGCTAGAATTCTAGCTATTTTTGCATGCACTGGTCTCTGTGAACAGTTCTTTTCCATAGTAAAAGCTATTAAAACACCTCACCGTTCGAGATTATCTGATCAAAATTTGTCACCTGTAGTGAAAGCGTCAGTGGCAAACAAACTTCAACCTGACATTAATAAAATGGTATCCCAGAAAAGATGTCAAGCATCAGGACAAAGAAAATAATGCGTAATCATAGTAATTTTTAATTAGCTAATAGTACTACACATTTAGCTTAGGGACAGGTATGCCATTAATTATTTTATTATATTGTATTATTTCTAATTTACATAAAACTAGTAGACTGTTTTAAAAATGATTTTTTGCTGCGGCCCCTCAGGTCATAGTAAGTTGCTTATGCGGCCCATATACCATAATGAGTTTGACATGCCTGATCTAAAGGTTAAAATCCTGAAAGATTTTTTTTTAATCTGAATAAGATAGTTTTCAAAAGAGGTTTAGTATCGCACACACACATATATGGTATATAACTGCACCGTTCGCATATGTCGGAGAGACTCGCCCAGAACCGGGATGTCTGGATGAAACTGCATACAAGGTCACAAGACAAGCCCTCATCTAGAAGCCCTCAAGGCAAGAGGAAAAAGGAAACGCCAAGAAATACAAGGCTCCGAGGCTGTGATGCAGATGCGAAGAAGATGTGGAGACGGTGAGAATAACTCACCCAGAACCAAGACGCCTAGAGGAAGTTAGTTGGTAGCCTACGTCACACACGGGACCACGGGCAGGGGTGATACATACATATTAAAACTGATAGTATCAAATCTTTATTCCTCCAGACGATAAAGATTGAGTGCTACAATGTTTCATTCATTAGATCTATCTCTAATGTCAATATCATCTTGGAATTGCTTTACGGACGGAAGAGAGAAAGTTATTTTTTTTTTGTAAGATCTATGTTTTTCTTCTAAATTTCCTTGTGTTCACAGAGCTCTAGAATGTGAAGCAACTTTTCAGCATTTCCTCAGATGTTGAAGTACACATTTTTTACACCGACAATGGCATCGAGCTTAATCCTTTTCCTTGTTGCTTTCCTTGTTGTTATTTTTTTTGTCATTTTTTCTTCCTTTTTTAAATACTTTTTTTTTTTTTATTTTTCTTTCTCCTCTTTCGTAAAAGTACGTATTTCAAATCTTTAAATTGATGTGCTAAAGTGAAGAGTATGTATTGGTGTGTGTGTGTGTGTATGTGTGTGTGTGTGATGTGTGTCGTGTGGGTCTTGTGGGTCGGGGCAAGCCGGGTGCTCCTGCTGCTATTGTGTCGGTTCGTTGGGTTGACGTCACTAAATAAACAAGGGGCAAAATTATTGTGTTGACAGGGTCCGTCACCCTCCAGTGAGTTAAGAGCTACTGCTGGTGTGATGTCCAAAGAAAATAATAACCCACTCCAGTATCATATGGACGTTAATTAATAAAGATCTTCTATACAAATTTTGTGCTGGACATTATTTTAAGACGTTTCGGTCAGATGTCAACGTGCCTTTTGTTCACAAAACATTATTATTATTATTATTATTATTATTATTATAGCTTTTATATAGCGCTACTTTCATGCTTATAGCATGCTCAGAGCGCTTTGGTCCAATCTCATTTGTGGACCAATGGGGGGAGGGGGTATCTAGGAGTTGGTTTCCCGTGCTGCCTTTGGGCGCTCAGTAAACACAACTCTGCCCGAGTCGGGTGTCGAACCTCGGGCCCCCTTCTAGGTAGCCAAGCAAGCCAAGCTCAAGCCGCACTTGGTCTCTCGACCACGCTACCCACATTATTTATGTTGATGTATTTTCAAAGTTTTGATCAAGTTCTTGCATTGATCGACAGTTACGCTGGGTAGGAGGGATGGACGTATGGCAAAAGTCTTTTTTGGTGAGCTGAAAGGTGGGCGACGTAACAGAGGCGCCCCACGGAAACGCTTTAAAGCTTAGGCGCCAACGTGCTTTAACGATATAGAAGAGAGCACATGGTTGCATGCGGCTTCAGAACGAGACAGCTGCAGGTCAATCGCAAAGGCCGCGAGATGCGCATTTGAGACCTAAAGAAAAATCCGCTGCCGAGGACAGAAGCAGACGGCGAAAAGAAAATCTAAACCGATGACCGGCGGACAATAATTATGCCTGCGTAAGTTGTGGCCAAATATGTAGGTTATAGCTAAGGCTGCGTACCCACGAGAAATTTTGCATTCCGCATTGATCTTCGGACTCGAAGACAAGCCTTATTATTAACAAGCAATACAAATTATTATACAGTTTCCATCGGCACTTAGATTAGCAAAACAACGGGTCGGAAATTCACATGTCCCACAAGTTGAAGTATGTTAGATGGTCACAACCGATTCCGGGCGTAAAAAAGCTTTTCATTCTGTCGAAAGAAATGGCCACCAAAGTGACCCACTATCTTCGCTGTCTCCAGATTAAAACCATACTTTGTTTTGACATTACCTCTATTCAAGTCACAACTTCATGGAACCAGGAACGTGGAACCTGGACGGTGATCTCAAAAACGATTTTAGCGAGAATTCTTGAGCTCGTTGGCTACATTGGGAAATCTTTGGTTTGATCGTTATAATTTTAAAAACTAAAAAAAAAATTAATTGTAAATTTGGCTTGAGAACTAGACTTAGATTCTAAAATCTAGGTCTACAAGTAGAAGTAGGCCTACATCTAGACTAGATCTTAGGAGATCTACGTGTAACGAATGTACCAATAAATACTTGATTTCTTAAAAATGCTCGCTGGCCTAGAATTATTCTATATAGAAGCTGACTATTTCATTATCACGAGCTCGATACACAACTGGAGACCAAATTATTTTTTAAATATTGAATTTTATTTTAAGTTGTATAATGCAGGTCTTTATAAAATATAGGTTTTTATTTTTAAACTATTGTTTTGTTTTGTTTCACGTCTTATGCGCGTTCCTTCAGAAATGTACATCATTCCATCCCAACCCAAAACCTTTAGCAGGGAATGGCAGCTGGTAGGTTTGAACCCGGGACTATCAAAACAAAGTCCAGAGCGCATACTACACCACCAGGTATTCAACCTAGTAGAGGCATAATGAGCAAAACGTGCGCCAGGGGCAAGCTAATTTATTGGCGCCCTCCACCCTCAATTTTCGTAAACATAGAAATATATATGTGGCGCATCGTGTCCCCTTGCCCTCTCTCACTATGCCCCTGCAACCTAGTATTATACAAATGACTAAAGCAGTGAAGAAACGTGGCCAGTTGACAGAATGTCACACAGTGAAACCCGTGTGTTTAGCCCCGGCGTTTATCATGCGTTCAGTACTATATAAAAATCAGTGTTACATCAGATCTGAACGATAGTGGCCGTCTCCTTTCCATTAGGACTAAAACTGAAAGATTTAAAAACTCCTTTGTCCCACTTTCGGTCAGAGTGTTACAAGATCAGCTGTCGTCATCGTAAAGTAAATAGAAGTCAATTTTTCAAAGCGCTGGTTGTGGATGTGTGTGTGTTTCGTGTGTGAATGTTGTTCGTATTTGCATCTATATTGTTATTGTACAGAAGTTACGCTGAGGTTGTCAGTTGTAGTCAAATTCAATTGCCATTTCATTGGATCAATAAAAATGATCATTTCTTAAAAGCGATGGTGACGATTTCTAAGTATAGGAAATTTGATGCCAACTTGAGAAATATTTTAGAAATATGTCACAAAAGTTTCGGCAGTTGATTGGCATTGAAAACTTTTGACAAAATTATGTATTACCTCTCTAATTTACTGTAAATAGGATGTAAAATTTGTGAACTCAGACAAAGAACAGAGGACTGTTATAATTTGTAACTTAGTCATACCACTTAACTATTCCTAAAGCTTCCAATGCAATATTCCTCTTCTAAGCAAATAAAATTATAAGTAATTATCTTGTCTCCTCAATTTTTTTTGATTAAATTAGAGAAGTTCTCAAATAATTACTATTGCTTTCCTCTTCTTTGATTCTGTTCCCCACACATCATGACCATTATGTTTCACCTTTTTGCACTTACGCGTATCGTCTGCTCGGTAATAAAACATTGATGATCTCCCTTGACTATTTACATTCTCTTTGTAGTCTTCGCTGATGAGTTTCTGCTTTGATTCGTAGCTTGGCCTCCAAGTTTTGAGGAAATTAAACTTTTTGTTTTCCCTTCACGATCAGAAACCTGTTTATAAGAAGGGCGTTAGTAAAAACGACACCAGAGTCAACCTGGCAAAGGAAGCCTGAATGAAAAAGGAGGCTTCTTATCTTATAACATGCAGACGTTACTTCAAAAAAGATGATTACGTCCTATGCATGTTTCTAGGTCAATCTCTGTCATACTTGTTAACCAAGGACCTAAAACTTAAAGTCAGTGATTTTTTGGGCTGGCTCGGGCAACCCATCATATGCTCTAATACCACTAGGGAAGAAGGAGTATTTGTACACATTTGTCCTAGCATATGAAATGAGAAAAGTGCCTTTGTGTCTTTCTGAGTATTTTATTGGGTTTTGTTTTTGAATTTGAAGATTATGGTTCATTAATTCGGATTACTTCAATTGTGTCTAAATGTTTGGAAAAACTTGTGAAAATGTTTCTATTAAATGATCTGAGTAATAATTTGGACCCTTTACAATTTGCTTACCAAAAAGGGTAAAGGTGTAGACGATGCTATTCTAAATATTTTAAATTGTGTCTACAAACATCTAGACTTACCAAACACTTATGTAAGATTGTTTTTCATTGATTTTTCATCCGCTTTCAATACAATACAACTTCATTTACTCATTGAAAAAATGAAAGCATTGAAGATTAGTCCATATATTATCCTATGGACTAATGAATTTTTGACCCAGAGACCTCAGAGGGTTAGGGTAAACAATGTTATATCAAATGCACGGATAGTTAACACAGGGGAGCCCCAGGGGCTGTGACATCGTCATTATGGTTCATTTTGTACACCAATGATTTTCAATCCCATAATCCTTTTTGCTCTTTCACAAAATTCGCTGATGATGTGGCTCTTCTTGCCCTGCTCTCAGAGAGTTCAGACGTAAACGAGTATTTTAGAGAAATAGACCACATTGAAAGGTACTGTAAAGATAATTTTTTATTATTAAATGTAAAAAAAACAACAAATAAATGATTATCGATTTTCGTAGGGAAAAGAAGGAAAATGATATTGTAACTGTAGCTGGAGAGACCATTGAAATAGTGCAAACTTTTAAATACCTTGGTACTATCCTAGACAATAAATTAAATTTTACAGCAAATACAGATTATATCAGCAAAAAGGGCAGCAAAGATTACGATTACTGAGAAAACTGTCCTCTTTTAATATTAGAGAAAAGACCTTATGGCTATGTTTTGTCACGCTCACATCGGCGATATTTTACATTTCAATATCACTGCCTGGTATGGCAATCTAAGCACTAAGAATAAAAATAAACTCCAGAGAATCCTAAATGCAGCTGGTAAAGTCATTGGCAAAAAGCAAACCCCATTAGGGCAGCTGTTTGTGGCAAACATCCTCACAAAATCTAAGAAGATTCTAGAAATAAAAAATCACCCTTTGGATCAGGATTTTGCTATTTTACCATCACAAAAGAGATACAAGACACCGATAGCAAGGACAAACAGACACATAATCTCTATTGTTCCTCTGGCAATCAGATCATTAAATAGAAACAATCTAATGTAAACGTTTCATGTTAATTGTGAGTGAGTCTGGTGTGAATGTACATTTTTTAAAATAATGTTTTGTTTTGTATAATGCACAAATTGTAAAACAAATTTCCTTACGGACAATAAAGATTATTATTATTTTATTATTATTATTATTATTATTATTAGTTTAATTTTTTTTTAAATTAACTCATCTTCGATAACTGAATACAAAAGCAGCCATCTTGGCAAGAGTGCATAACTCTATCCTTGCTATTCAGATAGGTATTTAGAAGTTATTAAAACTAAAAAAAAAAATCTTATTAAGTAATTTCAAGACAACATCTTTATAACATAGATCTAAATAGGGAATACTTCCCTAGACTCTATAGGTAATGATTGTACAGGAAACAAGATTGATACGAGTGTGGTGGTGAGAAAATGTTCTAACCGGAAGTAGCACATCTTGACGTGTGTTGCTTAGGTGTCACAACTGACACTTGCGGGGGGTCTCGACCTGTACGTAGGCAGACGAACCCTACATAACACTGCCGGATACCTGGATCTTGCTATAAGGGATCAATCGCAGCACGGAGCGTTGGTGCACGGAGGCTTACAAGTGGTTAGATGTCACAGCGCGAGCTGAATGCTTTCAAAGGGGGGTGATGACGTCACGAGACAGCAGACGACACGTGCTCATCAAAAATGATTTTGTTTCATCAGTGTTACACGTTGTTATCTTATCTTATACAATACAGACGTTACTTAAAAAAAAAAAAAAGAAGATGATTACGTCCTACGCGTCATGTATTCAGTCATGCATACTATCATAGCTAGCTCAGGTAACCCAATTCCATGCTCTAATAGCACTAGGGAAGAAAGAGCATTTTTACAAATTTGTCCTTTATCTTTGTGTCTTTCTGAGTATTTATTAAATTTAGTTTTTGTATTTGAAGTTTCGAGTGTCAATTCAGATGTTGATACATTCTAGCCAAAAGCTCCTGCAGGACAACCTCCTAAAGTGGGGGGCAAGGATAGTGGGACCATCTTGACCGGCGGACGAGAGCATACCATTGTGGCTTAAGTCTTGTCAGTACAGTCCAACCAATGACCTTGCATTTTCTAGTTACCAGAATCAGTATATCTTACAGAAGCCGGTCATAGCACTGGTCAAACATTATTGACCTAAAATTTAGAAGTTTGTTTTTAAACCAGCGCAATTTCAGGTAAATAAAGTCCTTAAAGTCCTCTTAATTTTTAATCTTGTTGAATTAACTTTTTTAAGCTTCCGTAAATCTCCATAAAAGTTTTTTTTTCCCGAGAGTAAATGACATTTTTTGTAATTACGAATTCCTTTAGTATCTGGACATGCCCATCGAATGTAATTGAAGATCCTGAATCCAATTAATATTCCATTAGAGAGACTGACATTAATTAGTTAATCTGTAGTACAAGTGTGTATGTGTGTGTGTTTATATTTAATTAGATCTACAAACTCATTAATTTTGTTTTCTTTTTTGTAAGTTTATATTGTTGTCAGTAATTAAGTATCAATATTAATGAATTAACCCACATTCCGTTTGTATGCCATGCGCTTTTAGAGAAAGAAAAAAAAAAGAAAAACTTTTTTCTTAATTCAATGACGAAAAAAGAATTTTTGAATCCAAAGTGCGCTTCTAATTTTTTTTGTTTGTTTGTCAAATAAAATACATATAGCTAGCCAACTACAATTCATCTGTAATATATAAATATTTTTTTTTCATCTCGTTCAGAGAATGTTCTACTAATTGATCAGCGTAAAAACATTTTGCCGTCTAATTGAAAACTTATTGAAAAAAAAAATAATTCCAAGACTCATAAAAATGGCAGTAGTGTTGGCAATCGAGCAAGCAAACACACTATATTGGCAGCATTTAATTAACACGAATACCTTTTTTTTCTTATCTATTTTTAGCAGCTCAGAAAAGAGGAAAAGCCGCTATTAGTTTTATTTTGTCTGTCAGTCAGTACGTCTCTCTGTCCGTCCGTTTTGCTTAGATCACAAAAAAAAAAAAAACAACAACTAGAAAAGCTATTGAAAAGCTGATGTGATATTTTAGATCTTTCTTGGCTCTGTTGTAAAGGCTACTTTCGTTTTCTAAAAGCGAAACGTTTAATTTTTTTTTTAAACTAAAAATGCAAGCTGGTATTTTTTCCTTAATTGTGCTCCTATTTTAAAAACTATTAACTTTTAATGGTAACGGAGAGTATTATTGTTATTATTCTAGCCTAATAAGACCTTCTATATAAATCTAGCGCTACCTAGAAACTTATAACATGCTCAGACGACACTTTCGATATAAGTCCTAGAGACTCAGAGCGCCATGGTCCAATTTCATTTGTGAACCGGTTGGGGGGGGGGGGTATCTGGGAGAAAGATTTTCGTGCTGCCTTTAGACGCCCAGTAAACACAACTCTGCCCGGGTTGGGTGTCGAACCTCGAACCCCTTTCATAGCTAGTGTCACAACAAAGAGAGTGATGTAGTTGTGGTGCCGGGGATTCTATCTTGATTTAAAAAATGTTGAATAAATGACAATCTAAGACTCAAAAATGAATAATTCTTTGTAGAAATTAAACTCAGGAACTTTATTCAAATTTAACGTAAGTACAGCTTATGTACAAGGTACATTCAAAAAGATCAAATATAATATAAAGGCTTCTTTCTTAAATACAATTCAGAGTTATTAGAAACATGACTATTCACAAGAACCACTCTGGCCCAGACTGATCTGGCGCGTCTCTACAAGCGCCACCTACCAAAAAGTCTTTCTTTTAAACCAACCAATAGATTTGAAACATCCTGCTATAATTAGGTACCGGGTAAATCCGAAACATGTTCTTATTAAAATGAAATATACAGATAAGCCTAGAATGGGATATGTGACAGCTAGACAAGCCGTTTGATTTTCAAAAGAGTTGAGCCGAAGGCTCTTCGAGCTCTAGGCATGTAAGCCTGCTTGAACAGAACCGTTGTGTCTGGAAGAGGTCCAAGTCAATGCCTATGTAAAACATTGCTATCTCCGATAAATCTGACACTCCCTGCACATAGACTATATATATATAAGGGGGCGCGGTGATTGAGTGGTTAAGCACTTGGCTTCGGAACCGTATGTCCTGGATTTGAATCTCGAAGAAGACTGTGATTTTGAATTTCAGGGCGCCTATAAGTCCACCCAACTCTAATTGGTGCTGGACCCTATTTGAGGGAAGTTAAGGCGTTTGGTCGTTGTGATAGCCACATGACAATCTGGTCTTTATTAGTTGTTTGAAGAAACAGATGACCTTTAAATCATCTGCCAGGTCTGAGAATAGAAATTTGTTATTTCATAAATAATAAATAACCCAATTGTAATGAAATTAAAACATATTTTTATTTGACAAAGAAAAGGTAAGTTCATTTTTGTTTAAAATGATTTCAAGAGTTCTGTATCAAGTTAGTTATAGGCCTTGAAAAGTGTCGACTAAAATGTCTGGAGCATAGACATAAATAAATATAGACTGGAAAAAGAAAGTAACTTCATGTAACTTGAAAACATGTATATCTATTGAATTCGGATTTCCGAAATCTGACAAGTTGCACGATCTTCAGTCTTAGAGATTAAACAAAGCTACACTGCCTTCTTATTTACAAAACACAAATAAAAAAATTTTAATACTTATATAGGTTGTGGCTGAAATAGATACAAATACTTAACTTTTATACTGCTCATGCTGTATAGTAAAGAGCACAAATTTGCAAATGACAAATTTTCCCTTCATAAAACTCTCTTATTGGCCAGTCTATATTTATTTATGTCTATGCAGGTATATCAATTGAATTCGGATTTCCGAATTACGAAAAATTTAAAAATTGCATCATCTTCAGTCTTAGAGATTAAACACAATTTATAGACATAAAATAAAGTACACACAATTGCAATTCACAAATTTTATTTTCATAAAACTCTCTTATTGGCCAGTCTATATTTACTTATGTCTATGGTCTGGGGTTTACTACCGTACAAGAAAACTCACTAACGGCAGGAAGAGAGTACGTGTGTCTGGGTTCGAGATTTTCTTCTAGGACAGAAAGCTAAAAATAGATAACTTTTAGGCGTATCCGGTGTACAGATTTTTTTTTTAAAAGTGTGGATTAGCTTTTTTTTTTTTAATTTAATATCCATGATAAATTGTGTTCACTGTTACGTACTGCAGAATCACATTTTTTAAAAATGTTTCCGTTTGATGCTTTTCTTTTTGTTATATTTCTTTTGAGTTGGCAACACGGAAATTCAATTCTGCGTCCTTGACACTGTTTAGCGCCCTCGACATAATTGTTTAGCGCCCTTGGCATTGTTAAGCGTCCATTGTAGTGTTTAGCTATCTAGACATTGTTTAGCATTTTTGACTTTGTTAAGCACCCTTGTCATTGTTTAACGTCCTTGACCTTGTTTAGTGCCCTTGACTTTGTTTAGCGTCCTTGACATTGTTTAGTTTTTCGAAAAAAATTCCCAAATATATTTGTGAGCTTGTGTGTAAGGCGTATGCATATTTAATGCTTCTAGATCTCATTGACTGAACTTGTTTTTACGAACTTGTATAAAACTTTATATACGTCAGTGTTTGTTAATGTCACCAGATATATGCATAATGGATGCTGCATAAATCTCACGGTATGGGAAGAATGGCTTTAGCTCCAAGCTAGAGAAATTGAATCCAAAGATATACAACAATATATTTGTCATGAGTAAACTGAATTTATTTAGTGTGTCCCTGAGCCTGTAGACAAAGCCCTGGAGTATGTTTATGTTCGTTAACCATTCATAATTCCCGAGAGAATAAAATCTAGGTTAGCCTTATTTTTCAGTTTTTTTTCTAAGATTGATGGTTTTCTGCATACAACAATTATCTCCCTTGTCTGGGGGAGTTTATGATTGTTTGTTTACCATGTTGAGTTATCTTCCATGCTTGTGAGTTTTGTATTTAAATCGTTCAAAGATTTTTAAAAAGTATTTGTTAATTTTAAAAAAATATCACAAAGAGCTAGAGGCGTAATTTCAAGTATGGGAAGCTCATTTCTAGGTCTGGGTCTAAAAATAGCATTTAAATTTCCATCAGACCGACATTTTCTTAAACCATTTTGTCCTCCCCCCCCCCCACACACCACCCGCCAGAGGGATGGTAGGTTTTGTGGTCTGGGCGCTGGGCTGCCGATCTGTCGTCTTGATGTTTCAGGATTGAACCACGCCTGCTCCCGTCTCACGTCTTCCTTAGAAAGGTATGGTGGACTAGAGAAAGTTGATTATCTTCAACTCTGAAGGAAAATCCAAAACATGTAAAATATCCGTAACATGTAAAATATCCGTAACATGTAAAATATCCGTAACATGTAAAATATCCGTAACATGTAAAATATGCGTAACATGTAAACTTTCCATAACATGTAAAATATGCGTAACATGTAAAATATCAATAACATGTAAA
>JADKLZ010081103.1:6710-19050 GCA_021533235.1 Biomphalaria straminea
AGTGAGCTCTGGTCCAATCTCTTATAGTCTGTTCAGTAAGCTCTGGTTCAATCTCTTACAGTCTGTTCAATGAGCCCTGGTCCAATTTCTTTAGTGGACATGTGTATGGAGGGAAAATGAAAAAAAAACAAAGTCCATGCTAGATTCGAGCACTCAGCAAACAAAACTCACCTCGAATTGGGATTTTAACTACAGATCCTTTAACTCTTTCTCTCCGTAATTATTTACCACTTTCTGATGGAATCAACGCTGGTAGCGTCAGTTAGGAGAGAAAGAGTTAAGTAGTTTCCAATTGCGATCTTAAGGGCCAACGATTAACAAGGGTGTGATGTGGCAAGCACAACAACCAACCACCTTTACTTTTCCTTAATTAATGGCAGTTACCTATTAGAGCTGGGTGGACCCAGAGGCGACCAAAGATCCCGAAATGAAAAATCCCAGCCTTCACCAGAAGTCGAACTGGGACCCCTGAATCGGAAGCAAAGTGCTTTACCACTAAGCATCCCCACCTTCCGATAGGTAGCAAAGCGGATTTATATCCCTCAACCACACACATATCACTAATCAATCGAATGTGTGAGTCCCAGTCTTCTTCCTCTCGCTAAGAAGTCGAAAACGTTTGAACAAGTCAGTTAACTCAAAGATTGTCTAACGTTTTACACTTTTGGTCAGCTTGAAGTAAGTGACGTGTTAGTCGCATTGCTAATAAATACTGATCTGATCTATATTAACCTTAACCTTTTTTTTCTGGCATCTCTTTAACAAGTTCGACAATATTTATATATTATAAAAGTTTACTATGTTTAAACGCTTGAAAATATAGTACGTTAAATTTGAACAAAATTTACAAATTCTAAAAGACTTAGATTAGATTAGATTTCTCTTTAAAAAGCACTTCGTCTTTATATTGACTATATATTTGTATTCTATTCATATACCATTGTCAGAATTCTACCCAAGGGCACGTTAAATACAAAACACTCCAGAGTTTCGACTCGCCTGAATACTTCAAAGAACAATGCAGTTTTACAGTCAGAGTGTCCAACCTTCAGAAAGGGAATCATCAGTTCTCTGTCCAAGTCAGACCAAAGAATATCAACAGCTTTAAAGCGCCTCACATCGTAACACCGACCATTAATATATGTAAGTGGCACCTCTATTTTTTTTTTAATGTGTGAAATGTCTTTCCTTGATAAACGTGATGGTTGGAGATAGCTAAGGGTTTTCTTTCCTGGTCTCTGGAGAAAAATACTTCCCTCTGGTCAAGGATCTAAAGATCTTTGGCAAGAATCTATTAATGTGTGGGTGGCAGCGTACATAAACCTTTGCCATTAAATTACTATTATAAAAATGTTTTAAAATATACGTACACACACGCTTTGCTTTCTTAGTTGTTGTTCCTTTTTAAATAAAGTGTTATTCAAAGGCGTAGCTAGGAATTTTCTATCCTTTGGGGACCCTGGGGGGGGGGGGGTTTTAATTTTTTTGGGGCACCGTCAATTTTTCAAATTTTTTATTTTTTAATTAAAAAAAAAAACCATTTTTTTTGCCCCCCCCCCCCCCCGTTCAAGTGGGGTCCCGGGGGATTTTTAAATTCTCCCCTTTCCTACCCCCACCCTAGCAACGCCACTGGTGTTATTAGCTGAGGTACCTTTTTTGACGCTTTGCAGCAGCAGCACCAGAGTTCCCACTCCGGGACGCATTCCTGGCCCTTAGATAAGGGAATTATGGGTAGCCCATGCGTCATGGTCCCTCTGTCGAACTTGCTGATGAGATCCAAAGGAGCGCTTCGCATTGCATTTGACATCAGCTCAGTTGCAGAAGCTGACGGAAGTAATGTCACAGTTGGTACTTCCAACGCCTAATGGGCGTCACTCCTGGATTTTCCTCGAGGTTGCCTCCTGAAGCCTAAGTACCTCTAGACAGCGGGGGTTTGAAGTCATAGTGCCCCTCTCCTAGATTAATTGCCGTACTAGACTGACGAGCTCCATCTGCCCGAAGAGCGATGTATCTGCCTTCAATACATGAACTGTTAGTAAGAACAGTTTCGCCGGGCTTGGTATCTAAGTCATACGAGCAGATCAAGATGTACTGGACTTAGTTGTCAGAGGCTATTTGAGACGCATGCCAATGGGAGTATATTATAAAGACAATAGCCTAAATTCTTATCCCCATTGACACCCCCTGGCCATTACAACCTTTGAAACCATAAGCCTAAAGCAGGGGCGGACTGGGTATCAAAATCGGCTCGGGCATTACCATATAAAACGGCCCGTAAACGAATTGCATGATTTATCAAGGGCTTAGCCAAGATAATTTTCGGTGAGGGGGATTTTTTTCTGCCCCCCCCCCACTGCAATGTATATGTATGTAATTAATCTTCAAAAAATTCTTACCTCTAATTCGGACGTTTTTTTTAGCCTAGAAAACTAAGAAAAGGTTATTCTTTTAATTAGTATAAAGACAGTACACACCACCAAGGACATAGAGTCTGTGGGAGCGCTGTGAGGTCCTTTTATATTTTTGTTGAATTTCAAAAGAAAAATAATTAAAAAAAAAAAAAAGAAAACTTGGTTGGGCCTCCGTGTCTTGCCGCTGTCTTTTTTTTTTTAAAGTTGTCTGCATTGAAATTTTTTTTTCTTTGGTCGCGATCAGACCGGCCCATTTGGTACCGGCCCACCGGGCATTTGCCCGTTTGCCCATATAGCCAGCCCGCCCCTGGCCTAAAGTCTATATTTTTTATAGTTATGTAGAAAAATTACGAAACTGCGTTTAGGCCCAATTGTATGTATATTCGTCGTGCAAAAAATAGCCTACGAAAATAATCATTCCCTGTCTTAATGATTAGTTAATGAAAACCCTCATGTAAATTGTGTTTAAAATGTTTTTAATGAATGAAAAAGACTATTTAAATAATTAATAATACAATAATAATAATAGTACCTTGAAGGCCCTTAAATTGGCATTCCTAGGAACATTCTCGTTGCCTGTCAGAGGGCGGTACTGCTGCAGACCTGCCACATCACCAGAAAATTCCTCAGTGGAAACTGATAAAGGGACTACGATGAATTTTGTTTCCCTTTAACGAAACTCGACCCTGGCTGCGCCAGAGAAAGAATACTCGTTCTTTTATCATAATAATAATAAATGCTTCGGGGCAAAGGGGACACGATATGCCCTGGCAATATCATCAAGAAGGATCACCTATAGGCTATATGTTTATTGTAAAAAAAAAAAAGGGATCGGGGGTACCGAAAAGTACATGGCCAGGGCGCAGGTTTTGCTTATTACGCATCTGGATTTCAGGAAACAAAAATTATTCACTGCACCTAGCTAGGCTTAAAATAAAAGACATTTACAACGCTGAACTAAGGGCGACTTTTCCCATTCCGAGTGATAATAGGTTTTGAACTAGAATATATTCTTATCAAGGCAAATAGAAAAATACCGTTAAAAGATCAATAGATGCCAAAAAAGAATAGCTCTTCTAAATTGATATTTGACGACATGGATTATTATATAATTATTCTGTTTCTTTTTAGTTTTACTTTTTTTCTGCATTCGTACTTTTTAATTTAAATAAAACAATTAGCTTCGTTTCACTTATAAATATGGAATCTAGATCTAGATCTATATAATCTAGTATGACTATAGATCTATGTAGGCTTATAGATCTAGATCTATTTATATATTCTAATAGTAATAGTACCCCTATCTTATTTAAAACGGACGTACGTTACTTCAAAAAAAAAAAAAAAAGATCATTATCTATGTCTACGTCCTACGTATCGTATAGCCGAATAAGTTTGAATAACTGTGAATTTCTGATCCCAAACTGAAACTCTATCCTCTAGGCCTAAAAATCACTATCAGACATAGTCATAGATGATAGATCTAGATTAGTTATCTAGATTATAGTTGTGTATAACTCAACACTTGCTGTTCGTGTTCCCTTGCCGCTCGAGTGATACATGGACTGCATGTAATGATGAAGCAGAAGAGTGAGGAACTGCTAGATCTAGATCTATGTGGGTGACATTTGTAACCAGCATAGCTAGAATCTAATTCCCAGTCATTTGATTCATATAATTTCTTCGAGATGATCAATACAAATACTATAGGCACTTTGGCAGTGATGAAGGCTGTAGAAATCCTTTAATAATAATTAATATTATAATATAATATTTAAGAAAAAATGTGTATTTAATGTGATGCAAATATGAAGAAATCCATATTTATAAATTTCATTATTATATAGAGTATAATAGAGCTAGATTCTATATTTAGATCATATTAGATGTCTTGTATACTCTATTCTGAACTAATTTAAAAAAAGAATATATATCTTATTACTTCTTTTTTTTTCCTAACACTAACAGCTCCTATTAAAACCAAGCTAGATTCATTATGCCCTGATGGTGAATCTGTTATAAAAGGCTACATCAAAGCTGGAACATCAGCAACCTGCAAATGTTTGAAACTGCAAAGTCATAGACATGTTTTTGGGAAGGTATATTGGTCCAATGCAAACATCACAGACTCATACATGTCATCATCAAAACTGACAGTGACTTACCCTAATGGTGAGTACATTATTTCATAGAACTTCTGAACACCAAGACATGATTAAACAGATTATTATAATGTTAGTGAGAAAATATAATGAATTGCATTTTAAATTCATGCTTTCTTGTAGTTTTTTATTTTCTGTGTCAACACACACAAATACATTATTTAAAAATAAAATAGTTAACATGTACAAATGCTTGTAAGGAGTCAGGGCCTTCAACATTGTTTACAATATAAATTAGGAGGAACTAAAATTTTTCATATTCCTTAGCAATGTTTACATTATTTAAGTTTGTGACTTGACTTGACCCTGTGAACTTCCAGGTAAGCATAGGGCCACAGCCACAAGTTTCTATGGAACTATGTTCTGAGCAGCTTTCTTCATATACTACCATGTCATTCCAGTTTCCTCAGCTTCAATGATGACTGATCTCTTCCAGTTTTGCTTTGGCCTACCTACTTTCCTATTTCCTTGAGGATTCCAATCAAGTGCCTGCCTTGCTACTTTGGTAGCTGGTTTTTTGCAAAGTGTGTTCTATCCAGCTCCACTTTCATTTTTTTGCTATCTTGAGCAATGGATTTTTGTTTAGTTTTCTCCTTCAAATTTACAATAAAAAAGGAAAATTTGTTAATTATACCGATTTCTGGCCACCTAATTCCTAATATCTGTTGTAGGCACCTGGAGTTTCTCCATATTTGTTGTAATGACTCTCTATGACTGAATTGTGTTTGTATTTAACAGTATAATTTTTATTGCTTGATAAACAGACTTTTTACTTCCAATACATTTCTTTTATAGACAGATTTTTAAGTGTATGTTAAATTTGTGTTGACTTATGAATTTTTGTGATCAATTTTAATAGTTACTTATCTGTTTGTATTATGCTATATTAATTTCAGATCACAACAAAACCTTTTATTGCAGAGCCTCACCACTTGAATCAAATCCATTGGAAACAAAATTTCAAGCACTGTTTGCTTGTAAGTTAAAACAATTTTGATCAGTGTTTCACTCCTAAAACTTTTTACAATTACATTCTAATTCGTATAATTGAACATTCCGCTTAGTGAGGGTTGAAAACTAAAAAGGGAAATACAAAATATTCAATATTGCAAAACAATCATTAGGTGACAGGTTTGAAAAAAAAAAGATAATTGGCTTTGGGTTGGTTATAATATTATGCAAGGGGCTGATCAGAATTAAAATTCTTGCACCATATCAATTAGACCCTTTTTTTTTTTTTTCAATAAATCAAGGATTAAAATTGTAAAAGCTATTAATATTTTCACATTCTTCACTCAGTAATTTTTGTTTCCTTAAATGGATTCTAAGGTCTTTCTCTTATTTGTATGAGGGGATAAAGAAGCCTAGCTTATTAATTCAACTTGTAACCACAAATATTTAGAAAGAAATTAGTTTATGTAATCTCTTCACAAGCAATATTAAAAATGACCTGAAAATAAAATTTGGAGCAAAAAGTTTTGTTGATAAAATCAGTATAATTAAATATTTTTTCTTTTGTTTTGTAATTTTAGTTGGAATTGATTTTCTATGCCCTTAAATATTTATTTGTTGATGTGTTGTCATCATCACTGTCATGGTCTACTAAGTATTCCCAATTCAACAAAACTTTTAATAGGACAAATGTGAACTTCAATGAAAAGTAACAATCAGTGATCTTTTTAGAACATTTATAAAACTTGATTGGATTGCTTAAATATTATTATAGTGCACCTCTCTACTTATAAGATCACATATTAAGTAGTTTAAATATATAAGTAAAGAAACTAGTTGTTTATATTTTAAAAAAATATTTAAACTTTATTTAAATAATTACTTATGACTATTGTTAAAATTTTGTAAATATTTGTATGTGTTTATAGCAAATCAGTAATATATATAGTTTATTTTAAATTTCTATTCTTAAAAAAATAAATGTTATTCACATTCTTGATATTATTTGATTTCCAGTTGGACCAAACAGCTTAGATATATCTCACCAAAACCTAAAAGTTGAATTGTGTTCTAGTGTCACCATTAGGTGTTCCGCAAGCAGCAGTTCAGTCTATCCAGGAGTTAAGTTTGAGTGGTTTCTTGATAACACTGACGCCCTTGTTATCACCCCTGAGATTTCATCATCAGAGCTGACTTCAGTTGTGCAGCTCACAGCTCGCCAGCCAGGGAAATACATTCTGACATGCAAGGGAACTAACAGCATCTTTTCTGACATTACTACAGAGACTCATACAGTTGTTATTATTGAAGGTAAGAGAAATAAACTTCTTATCTTATACAATACAGAGGTTACTTCAAAAAAGAAGATGATCACGTCCTACGTGTCATGCATTCAACATGCATAGTAACCAATGACTTAATTTCTGCCAAGTCATTGGTTTTCCTGGCTAGCTCAGGCAATCCATTCCATGCTCTAATAGTGCTAGGGTAGAAGGAGCTTTTGTACAAATTTGTCCTAGCATGTGGGGTGAGGAATGTGCCTTTTTCTTTGTGTCTTTCTGAGTATATTATGTTTTTAAATTTGAAGATTATGGGATAATCATGCCATATTTAAATGTTTTTGTAAATTAGCATGATTTTAGTAGTATTTTTTAAGATCATTTGGGTGCTTATTGGTAAAGTGGTTAGCTTATTTAAATATCTGGGTTTAAATCCTTGCTTTGTTCACAACTTGACTTGAATTCAGTCTCTAATCAAGGATGGATAATTTTTTTTTTCATTTTATTTGTTTAGCTACCTATCAAGGGGGCTTGAGTATTGACTTGAGCTGAATTGTGTTTGCTGAGCACCCAAAGGCTAGCACTGAAACTTCTCACTCTCCCTCCAAGTCCACAATAGAGATTGGACTATAGTGTACTGCACATGATATGGCATGAAAGATACACTTTAAATAAAATAATTGTGTAGGGTTTCCTTACCCCAACTGTAACTGAAGATCATATAATTTATTTCTACACTAACAGCCACAGAAAGTCCTAACTTTTCTTTTCAAAGGATTTTTTTTTCAGTTTGTTTACTATTTCTTTAAGGATTCTGAAGGGAAATAAATTTTGTCATTATTTTTTGTATTTTTAGCAAGTAAGACAGTGCTACCTAAAATAACTATTGAGAACCACAACCATACTTTGAGACAGTCCTCACAAGAGGTGAACATAACATGTTCTGTCAATCAACTTAGCAACATCAGTTTCTCTTGCCTAAACAAGACCATGACCAAAACAGCCACATCAGTCTCTTTCATCTATAACATGACAAAGGAAGAAAATGGCTTCATGTGTAACTGCACATCTAAATATTCTTGCTATGAGCAAAAGGTTGTGACATCACCAATATACTTAGCTTGTAAGTCCTTTTAATATTTCATTCAATACAAATTCATTTTATCTATAATTTTCTAATGTCATGGTCTCTGAATGCTAAATCACAATTCTAGCTAGGAAATCCTGCTAACAAAATATTTTCTGCTATATTTCAGGATCTGTAATCTACATTTTTCTTTAAAACATTAACTATGTAGTCAGTGTTTTTGAGGACTTAGGCTAGTCCTTCCATATTTCATAAATACTTGTGCTAAAAAAAAATAAAAAAGTTGTTCACATTGACTGTAAATTGCACTAGTGGTATTATATGCTGTTTATACTTGGTAAACAGGAACAGGTTCAATTGACATAACTTTACCTATATACATATATTTTTAGTTTGAAACTAATACTTGACAGCAGTTCTAATACCCTGAAGTGTTCCTTAGATCTTTATTAAAGTGTTAACTTTCATTGTTTAATAGCCTATATATTTAATATTGAAAGTGTACTCAATTGTTTTTTTATATATTTTAATGCAATCCTAGGATTCAATTATCTAAATAATCATATTTTAGTTTTAATTTGTTTTCATAACTTCTGAACTGTAGATGGTCCTAGTGAGGTTAAAGCTTCCCCCAGTGTTCTCAGCTTGGAGCTGTGTAAAGAGGCGACATTCACAGTTGCAGTCCCTCAAAGTGATGTATATCCCAGGGTTTCATTTAGCCTTAAGGTGGATGTTCCCGGTTCTCTTATTTGGGAGCTTACACCTGTGAATATGAGTGCTGTTGTGAAAGTCAGAGCTGAAAAAGCAGGGGAGTTTTCACTCAACATTCAAGCTTTCAACACATTTGACAGCAACATTAGAGCCCAGACAGCAGTTAAGGTTATTGCTAATGGTAAGTTTTAAAGATTTTATTTTCATGTCTATTTATTAAGTATGATAATTGTATCATCATTATGGCATCGTGTATTTCCAAGATTTTATTTCAGATTATAACATCTGTTTAGTTTGTGTGAGGAGCTTAAGTTGTTTGTAACTATCAAAACAATGATTAAATGCACAGACTAACACTTCTATGTGCAAAACCATATTTATTAATTGAAAAAGGTTACTTGATATATATAGTTCCAGCCATAAGCTAGTGGAAACACATTGTACACAATTAATTTAAATAATTTCTTAATAGACTCCAGATTAATTTGGTATATAGACTACTTTAATAATACGTAAGAATATAAAAACATACAAATTATTTTTTTTTCTCCACAGAACTGTTAATATATAAAGAATTTAAGTAATACTAGTAAAAACTCTTGGCTATTTTTATAAAAAATGTGGGTTTTGTTTTCTTTAGATTCACCTTCACTGAAGCCAACACTTTTAATAAATAATGGTGAACTGGTGATAGAAGGAGTCTCATCCCAAGATGTAAACATCACTTGCAGGTCTCCCATTGGTAATGTGACCATAACTGTGTCCTGCTTGGGGACCACTGTCTCTCATGTTGGAGCAGAGCTAACAGTGTCCAAGAATCTGACCAGGTCAGACAATGGAGAACTATGTCAGTGCTATGTCCAATACACTCCAAGTTGTTACCACAATGAGACAAGCACTGTGTATATTAATGTTACATGTAGGTATATGAAAACACTTCTCAAAAATTCAGAACTCTAATATCACTTACAACTTTTGTTTCCATGGTAACTTATAGGAAAATGTTACATGGAATCAAAATTATCTTAAATTCATCTTTGACTTCAGAGTGTTTAAATAGTTGATACAATTTTGAACAATCTGTAGTTCTCTATGTTCTCTTCCTATTTAAAATTGTAAGTTTATTTATTTTTTGGTGGAGAAATGTTTTCAGAGTTGAATTGAGCCTAAATTAATTCAATTCTTTTTTTCTATGCCATCATCGTTTCCCTGCTGACACTGACTGCGCTACACTCAAAAGTGTTGGCTTTATCTTTATTTGCATGGACCCAGTCTTGTAGATGCTAAATATAATTGTACTTTTTGTTTTGAGATGATGAAGTGCTATTTTTTTTCTTTATATAAAGAATTAATTATATGTTACTTAAAAGTATCAATTATTAAATAAATTAAATATATAACAGTTAAAGCATCAAAGCAAAAAATGTACTTTCTAAATTGTAGATTGATACTTTATTGAGTATTTTAGCATACAAGTTTCTTAATTGAATTATTCAAATCTATCTAAGTACTTCTTCAAAAGACATTTCTCCTTTTCAATTTCTCGAATGACTAAAGAGGCCAATCTTTGATGAACATTCACAATCACAGATTAGGTGTTTGTAATCATCAGACAGTTCAGAATTTTATCCCTTGTCCTATTTCTGGTGTGTACACTCTCTGCCTTCCTAGAGCCATCCTTCATGCTTACCCTTCATGTGGATCTATCCTGTATTAGCTTTGAAAGAGCTTTTTAAATATTTGCTGTCTTTTGACTTCAGATCAAGCAAGCATCACAAGCCTCACAGTCGATGAGAAGCCTGATGGTATTGAGGTGACTGAAGGAGACACCATCACACTGAGTTGTCTGTCAGACAGCAACCCTCGACCACACATCCAGATAGAAACAGAACATGTCCTTAACCTCATACCCAGACTTGTCTTTAACAACAGCACCACTGAGTCTGGTCGACACACGTGGCAGTTTGTTTATCAGATGCAGAACATCAGCTGTAGGCAGTCATCAACATACACATGCGTTGCTTGGAATGGGCTGTTTGATGTAAAAGTCAGGAAGTCAGTCACAGTGTCTGTCAGGTGTAAGTCTATCTCAATTTATTATATTGTTGTGACTCTAGGGTAGGCACTCAACAAAAAGGCGGGCAACTCAACAAATTCAACAGGAAATAAATAGTTGTGTTTATTCACTAGGACAAACACATAACATCCTTCAGCTTCCTCAGTCTTACTACTAATTATACCAGTCCTTTGCTACTTATCCTGAATGTGGAACAATGACAGCCTTCTCCACTTCGCTCCAGGTCCCTTCTACAACCTTCAGGCATCACAAAAGTTGGCTTCTTGGTTTCCAAACATTCAGACTCTTTACAATCCCTGATGCACTGTTATTATCTCTATCATAGTGTCTTCCTGTTTACGTTCAATAGTGCGCACCACAAGCACTGGTGCAAGGCAGGGTTACAACAATGTATACTTAACAATGAGGATGGTTAAAGTTTTCTTTGGTATTACTTTTATAAAAGATACAAAGACGCTAACTATTTATTGGGAACTGTTTGGTGTTTAAAGAGATAATTTAGTAGTTTTCAGTTTTAAAGATATCTATTTAAAAATGTCCTTCATGTACTATTAAAATGCTTTTTTTACTTTTAATGAGAATTTTTTGTTTCATTAAAATTGATGTAAAGCTAGATAGATTTAAGTTCATTACAAAACAAGTCTTATAAAGCCTTTTACATTGATGGATATATTTTTTTTTTTTTTATCAAAGCCTAAATCAACTCGCTCTGTCTGTCAGGAATAAAGTTTGTATGTTATTTCACCCATGCCCAATCTTTGATCAGGCTGAAATTTTGCATAATTATTTCTTTTAGCTGGCAAAAACCCAAATCAATAAAAAAAATTTTAACCAATTATTTAATAAACTATGGATAACTAATTATTATCTTTGGTATTGAACAAGGGAAAGAAATTATATTTGACTGACCTAACCCTAACGTTGCATAAACTGAATTATTCCCCTTTATACTATGTAGAAAAAAAGTTTGGGTCTTTAATATTTGAAACTAACAATATATAACTATATTGCCTTCCATTTCCATAAGTAATTCCCTTTCAAAATGGTTATTTTGATGTCTTAAAATGAGCCTTTAAATTTGAAAGCTAAAAGCGTGAAATTCTGATTTTAAAAAAACACAATTAATACAAATAATTTTTTAAAATAAAAATGTATCATTGTTTGTGTAGATCTATTACAAATTTAATATTTAATTATTTGACTGATCCAAACTAATTTGATATGACTATGCTTAATATAAGCTTTGTTTTTTTAGATACTTTTTCTAGTTTCATTATTAATTTAAATTTTAAAAGGAATAAAGCTATTTAGTGAAACTAGGTATGGCTCTTAGAAACTTTTTTGTAAACTCTTTGCCTTATTTGTGTTTATGTCTATTGATACCTAGGTGGTGTGCAACTGTTGGATCCGTCTAAAAAGCTGCATGAGCTTCAAGGGAACTCCATTAACATGCTTGCGGCAAATGTCTATCTGATAGGCTACCCAAAGCCAAATAATTTGTCCTTACTTGTAAGCCAGAGCAAGGAGCCAGTCAGCAATAGGAGCTACACATTGCTGTACAAGGACCAACAATTCTTTTATGGCACCCTCTTTGTACTGATAGACAAACTAGCAGAAGATCACTTGAGACACTATACTGTAAATGTTGGCAATGGAGTGGG
>JADKLZ010081103.1:19681-34758 GCA_021533235.1 Biomphalaria straminea
AAAAAAAATAACTAATACATGTATGATGTTTAGACATTTCATGATTTTGCAACCCAACTTAAAAAAAAAAAAAATGTTTTCAGAATAATATTAATGAGAAAACAAAGTTAAAAACATTGTTACATAGTATGGAAAACAAGGACAAGATTCTAAACATTGTATCAGTTGGTCAGCAAATATAAAAACAAAGTTAAACATTAAGCTGCAACTAAGATTTTATTGACATTTTTTTCCTTAGATAGGCGCTCTAAACCAACATGCACAAATCGGACAGAAGAGGCAACTGCGGCATCACCTCTTTTAAGTACAAGTAAGTAATGGTTGCTTTTTTCTCAATATATTTTTTCCAAGTTCCTATGCCCTATATTAATTTATCTTCCTTCTTTCACTTTTATGTAAGTACTTGCTGTTGACTATCCTTCCTAGGCATTTCTCTTGGTCATTATTTTATTTCCGTATCCAATACTTTGTTTTGCTTTGACAATATATCTATATAGGTATAAAGTCTACTATACAATTGACATTGAACAATTAATGTTTGCAGATAAAAATCTTTTTACAAATAATAGTGTGAGGGTACAATATATTTTTAGAGGTATGTCTATTATGTTTTTGCTTGCCCTGGAAGTGGCAAAATATGTAGGTCACAGCTGGGGCTGTGTAGCCATGGGAAATAAATACATTTCTCATTTAACTTTGGACTCAAAGACAAGCTATAGTATTATTATTATTATTATAAGTCGATTAAGTCTTTACAGATTTAAAACTTACAAGACAAAAGACTGACTAGACAAAAGTCTTTGAAGACTTACAGATTAGAGTATAAATGGAAGTGTAGACAAGAAGTTTATAAAGACTTAAGGCTTACATTGAAAATGGCTGGTCTAGACTTTAAGTGAACTATAACTAAGGTACAACTGGCAGACTGGACACTAATCTAATAAGACTATTTACTTTAATGCAATTGTTTGCAACATTTTAAACAAAGTATTAGATGAAAAACAGCAGTGTATTAACCAATATATTAATCATAAAAATAAACAAGTTTCTGTGTAAGGATTTATACTTATTGAAAAGATTATTCTTAGTGTTTATAATAACATTTAGTTGACATTCATGTAGTCTGGGATTACAACCTTTCAAATTTTTTTTTTTTCATTTTTAAGATAATTTTATTTAAATAAACTAATGAGTCTTGTTCATGGAATAAAGTGTCATTTAGCCTAAGAGAAAAACTTTGCACAATAAACTTTTAGTGGGCACGACATTATTTGAATTGTGCCGATGTGCTAAAACCCAAAATATCAAATACTTAAACTTTTTAGTTACTTTACGATGGAACTATTCATTTTTTGCTCTAGATGAGCTTGATTTCTTTGGTGTTGACTTACCTGGATCATGGGTTTAATGTGAATCTGTGTAGAAGGTTAGCCATTCAAATTTGGTAAACCTTGTTCTGCTATTGACAAAGAAGGTATTCTTTACCTTATCTGATCACTCTAATTATGATAGCCAATGAATGAACCAGCATTGGCTTCTAAGAACTAATCCACAGACATTAGTTGCTGAAGATAAAGGCAGTTGGGCATTGTGCTGACCACATGACACCCTAGTTAACTTTCTATGGTTGATCATTGGTCATTGAAGCAGATATATAAGTAGAGATTGCAAGGTCTGAAAGATGTACTTTACTTGAACTTCAGAAACATGACTTGCATAATATTTGGCAAAATTGGACTTTCATTTTTTTCTTTTACTAGTAAAAGGCTTAATAGCACTTTAAACTTTGGCTGGCATATCAAATGTATTATTGTTTCCCAAGTCTCAAACAGTAGGGATGTGTATTGTTTCTTGTGCATATTTTTCTTTTAAGATTAGTTTGTCATGTCTCATGTTTGTGTTTGTAATGTTTTTACAGCGCCTTGAGCCTACATTTTGTTTGTTAACAGCGCGTTATAAATAAAATGATTATTATTATTAAATTATTATTATATTTAAGTATTTGCATGTTGTTAAGAGTGATGTCGATGACATTTACACATTTCCTTTCCTATTCAACAGGTGATGACAGTCAAAAGCAATCCAAAAAAAGAACTACTAAAAGTAATGTTGTAGTGAATATTCCTATTGTAAGACCAGAAAGTAAGTAAGAAGTATAGTAATACACTAAGTCTTTGTGTAACAAGTGCAAATTTAAAATTGTGTTAAGACCCAAAAAAAAAAGAAATTTCAGACTAATTGAAATGGAATTGTTAATACTTACTAACTTCAACCAGTTTATTTAACACTGTTTTAGATAACATTGTAAATGCTTATGAACGCTTATTAAAAAATATGGATCTTGTTTTTTTATTCATTGAGATAGTTGGGTTTTTTTTTCAGAGCAACGTGTAGAAAGTACATCACTTCAGAAAAACTCTGATGGAGGTAATCAATTCTTTGTAGTGAATATCTTAGCACAAATAACATAATGTAATCATCATTTCTACCCGTGTTCCTTTCTGGGTCATAGGCCACCAACCAGCTTCCAGCAGGTGTCTTAGTTCTCAGGGAGTCTTTTCAACTGTCCCCACATCTTAGCATCTGCTTCCAAACCTTGATGCCATGTATTTCTTGGCTCCAGCTGAGGGCTTGTTATGTGATGTTGGATGTAGGCTTGCAAAGGTTGGGACTTATTCATCCTCAGCATCTCTAAAAGGATATCTTTTTCAACAGGCTGTTAATTTGTAAATTCCCTTCCTCACTAATGATCTTGCCATTCCTGCCTTTGGAGTGGGATGTGAGAGAAAAGAGCTATGTCATCTGGAAAGTCAAGGGTCGTGAGGCTGCTTTCGAAAACACAAACAATAGCTCTAAGAATAACTAGCTTCAGGGTGATTGATGGTGTCTTTTAAAGGGACCAGTTACACATTGCCCTTGCTAATTGATTATGTAACAGTAACCAAGGTGAGCATGATGAGCAATGATAAATCAATATATCAGCGGTTCTCAAGCTTTTAAGCTCGCTGACCTCTTTTTACAATCTCCAACTCTGCTGCGACCACCCTCCTTCCCCCTGCACAAACACAGAGAGAAATAGATGAATGGTCAAAGCAATCCATTTTTTACGATGGTCTTAGGCGACCCCTGGAAAATCGTCATTCCACCCAGAAGGGGGTCGCGACCCACAGGTTGAAAACCCCTGTAATATATAAAGGAGATAATTATCTGAGAAACAGGTCATGGACTTTGTGTCAAAATAATGATTGCTCAAGATTGAACAACAAACAAACTCTATCTTATAGGATAACTTAAGGGATATCAAATCATTTAAAGTTAAAATAAAAAAAATACAAGATTATTTTTTTGTATTCCTGATCAACATTATTATACTTATTTGAAACAGTGAAACCAACATCTTACTATGATGAAATTGATGAAGAGAGTGAAGTTCAAATGAGAAAAGAGAAAAATAAATGTAAGTCATGAATATTTATGTCATGAAACCAAAATTTACAATATCAGATTCCTATAAGAAAGACTGTAAGTGAGATCCCTTTTATTAGAAATGACATTTTTTTGGTGCAGAGGTTATATATGTATATGTCAACTAAAAACTTGTATTTGTAGGCCTATTATATAATAAAAAAAGACATATCAAATCAGACAATTGGAATGAAACAATCAGCACCAACTAGAAGTTCTTTTATTGTTTTAATCTCTCTTATGTAGCCAGTTTCTGTGCACTCTTGTTCAAGATCATTTGTGGAGGTGCTCAACTAATGCAGCCCTGCAATAAAAAAAAAAGTCATGGTCAACATCTTATGTTGAACTCAAGACCTTTTGTAGGGTAGCCAAGTGGTTAATGCTGCAGCCACAGATCCCAAACTTACATGTCAAAGTCATTTAGGCAATGTCTTCCTGACTATATCATTAAAAAATGGTAAAGTTCCTCTTTCAGACCTTGCAATCTATTGGGAAGATGATGTAAAGATCATCTGTTTTTGTGGCCCATGGTTTTACTAGGGTGTCATGTGTCATAAATATAAATATGTATGTATTCTTTCAGCAGATACATCTGACCCTCACTCCTGTACTTCAACAGAGAAGGAACTCAAAGGTATGTCTCTAGTGATAAAACAAAAAGTATTTCTCATATGTGCACATACTTAAAGTTGTCTAATTAATCTAAAAGATCAATGCTTTAAAATATTACATTAGTGGTATCTTTGAGTTCCATTAAGGAATAAGTTTGGGAAACTTCTCGAGAGACTATCTTTTCCCTTTGCAACTTCTTGTGTGGCCAAAGAGGCCAATTTTTGATACACAGCTGTGGTTCCAGGTTGGGCATATAAAATCACCACGCGCAGCTGCATTTTCAGCCTTCTTTCTGCTTCTGTTGTTTATGGCATCTGCAATCCGAGTCCCTTCTCCTATGCTCTCTCTCTCTATGTGGATCTATCCAGTGCTACTTTTTCCCAGCTGCTAGTGTCGATTTTAAATAGCTTCATGTGGCGTTTGCATACATCTGTACAGGGCCGGTACTAGCAATTGCTGGGCCCTATGCAAAACTGATTGCACGGGGCCTAGTTCGTATGGGAATAAGGACAATAAGTGAAAATTAAGATGTTGTAATTGCGATCTGTACTTTACGAACCTTGTAACTAATGGCATATTTATATGCCATTGACAATAAAAGTAAATAAAGTATTGGAACTTCCGATTAAGGTAAAAATTCGCCCGATTATTACATTTTATTACATGAAAGCTGACAATGCTTTTTTTTCTTTTGTCGCTCGTAGGATTGGGGTTTTTCCGCAATGAATGACACAGACAAATGACAATTTTGGATATTTTACTGGAGATTTTAAAGAGTTTTCAAGATATTTTTATAAATTCAGGAGATTTCTAGGAATTATTTCGTAAATATTTTGCAATTTAATAATTACAGCTTGAATTAGCGCGGGGCCCAATGCGACCGCATAGGCTGCAGTGGCCTAAGACTGGCCCTGCATCTGTATACCGTAAAAGTGGGTGACCAGCGGCTCTCCTGCCTTCAATAAGATGGCCATACTATCTTGTGGTAGTCTACCTACTGGCATCCTGCCAACGTGGCCGAGCCAGCTGTCTGCTGCTGATAACAGAGTGGATGTCTGGGAAACACTAATGTAAATAATCACAAAATTGTTTTAGTCTACAACTTCAGGCAATTTGCATATTAATAATGTTATTAAGTTGGTTGTTGTAGTTCAATATGGTTGCTACTCTTAAACATGTCTGCAAGGTTCATTCCAATGTTTCTCACAACTTCAGCCCTTCATTTAGTAACTATCACCTTTTCTTTTAAGGATTTTCATTCTAATAAAAAAAATTAAATCATACTTTATTTGAAATAGATTAATGCAGATTTTCAAATTGTACTTAATTTTCCAGATCTGATGCAATTAGGGGATGCTCCCACTATTCCAGACCCAGCATCTAATGCAGAATGTTTAGATAACATAGGTGAGGCTGAACTAGCATCCTCATGCATTCTTTAGTTACATTAGCGCCTGTCTTTCCTGTAGGATTTGCTATTAGGAATTTCTAGAATCCATCTTAATGTTTTTATTAGATTTATGTCATCATGCTTAAACCATAAAATTGTATCTTTCAATTTTTTAAAATTATTATTAGTTTTGGAAAGGAAAATTCTTATTTTGGTTAGAGTTTTATTTTGATTTTATTTTTCATTTGAAAGGAAATAAACTTATTCATTTTTTAGAATATTTTTTTTAAAGCCTTATAGAACACATGCTACAATTAAACTTAACAAACAAGTTTTTCAAAACATTTGCAATAAACATATGTAGAAACGTAATCTTCCATGTGGAAATAATTAATATCAGCAGTGGATGTCCTACTAAACAAAAGGGGTGTGAGGCTGGAATAAAGAGGCATAAGGACACCCCCTAAAAAAAATATTAAAAGTAAAAAATGTGCAATTGTTTTTTATCCCAATTTAATTACAAAGCTTATATCAAGTCACTATCTCTGATCAAGTTAAAATTGTTCACAATAATTTTATATGTATTTATTTTACAAATACTGGTTCTGTTTTTTTTTTCCAACTCCCATTGGCATAGATCAGAACCAAGGCAACATTGAATACTGTAATCTGAGATTTTTAAAAATATTTTTATTGCCCATAGTCTCCAATTCTCCCTTCCTTTTATGATGTAACTCTTAACATTGGCTTTGGAATACATAGATTATCTCAGCCTATTCAACAAGAAAAACATTTAAAAAATATAACTTATATTAAGTGTAATTGTATCAATTAGGTTGGCTCAGTCATGTAATTATACTTGTGACTGTTTTTGTTAACTCATTTTATCTCCGTAATTATTTTTCCATGTTAGGAGTTATGACAGAATTGTTCATTTTCCACATTTGTACATTCTACCCTGTTATGATTAAACTTCTATAACATTTTTGTTAGTTATCAGAAAACATTACTTTTGTTTAGCATTATAGGAGAATGCATGCTCTTTTTATGTACACAGCACAACTACACAACACACATTTCTGAGCACATTCTTAAGGACGAGTTACACGCATACATTAATATAAGAACGATGTCGAATCAGTAAATGATTTTCGTAACTTTATGTAAAAATGTTTGCAACAAAATGCTTTTTTTTTTAATTATGCGGTTGCAAGTTTGAATAATGATGGAGATGGGACTTTTGAGCTTCGTAACTTAAGATGTCTGAGTGCACTTAACTCTAATCCTTACGTTACATTAATTGGGATGTGTGGCTACCTATTATAGGGGCCCTAAATAAGAATCTAAATAAGTTAAAAATAAATGATTCTTTTCAAGATGTTCTAAGTATTTTTATATTAAGGCAAAATATTATTTTTTTTAGTGTATGATTTACAAGATTGTAATGATATTTAATAGTGTTTGTTTTGTTGACTGCTTTGTGCTTCCTAATTTATGCAAATATTAAGAATAACAGTAATTATATTTCTTTATTCTGATTAGTGTTTTGTTTTTGACTTATATCTGCACATATAGATCAAGATCCAGATCAAACAATTCCGAAAACTGTGGTAGAGTCTACTTCTAACAGAATATCTGAAAGTAATTTTTTTTTTTTTTTACTTTGAAGAGAGTGAATAACTGGAAATGGTAGGACAAACCTGGGGAAAAGATTGCTACTTAGATATATATGTATATGTAGGTTGAAAGAACTATTTGAAAAAAAAATTATGTTAGTTTTATCTGTAATTATTTTTTTCTTTTCTTGAATGTTTTTATTTTGCATTAGTAATATGACAAGAAAAATTATTCCTATAGTAAGGGAGATAATGTACTTTTGATCCTTGAGGATTCAGAAGACTAACAATTGATGTAACAATAATGCACAAAACACAGAACTAGAGATGAGAATCGAACCCAACTTTTAAAGTCCGGTTTGGTCACATTTTAGTTCAGGTTCGGTTCGGTCAAGGGTTCGGGTTCGCTTCGATATTATGAAATTAGGTAATTTAGGTACCATTCGCGGTGAATCAAAAGAAGATGACCCAAAATTATCCTGCTGAGTTTTCCAAAAATTAAAAATAACTGTCCAATCATCTCTCTGAAATTTAAGTTGTTTTTGTCTTCCTAAAAAAATATTGCAAAATTTTTGATTCAGTTCAGTCGTTGTAAGGGTAGTTAGTTCTGTTCGTACTGATCTGTTTTAAAGTTTGGGTTCGTTCATAAGTGGGGTTCGAGTTTTGTTTGTTTGGTTTGAGTTCGGTTTGGTTCTCACAGGTCTCTCAACTTAGAAATACAAAATCACAGCCTAAAAAACTACACAGAAAGACAAAGGCCCATTATTAATCCATATGCTTCCACAAGTGCTCCTTCCATAGTGCCATTAAATGATGAAACTGGTTGCCCAAATGAGCCAGGAAAACCAATGACTTAGCAGAGTTTATGTCTCAAATTAAAAATCAAAACTAAATTAAAACTTGTCCCAGTTATTATTAAACAAGAGCTTAATGAAACACTGAAGAAGCAAATTAAATATTTGTTTAATTACTTTTGTCATCAATTGATTATCTTTGATTTTCATCTATTGCAAAGTTTTAGTATTTCTTTGAGCTCTGATATTTCATTTGGAAAGTGGTGAAAGAAATGCAAACATGAGTTTTAGGTTAATACTTATTTCTCTGCTGCTGTAAGCTATAAGTCTTGATAATCATTAGTACATCTTTATATGTGTTTATTAATATTTTGATACTTATTATGAATTACCCCATTTCACCCGCTGTAAAGAATATCGGACATCCACTGGGAAAAATAAATATTTAAGTTACAAGCACTAGAGAGTCTACTCCCCTTTCAAAAAGACCCACAAGGTATTGGAGTTATACACTTTAATCCAACTGGCTAGGTCTCAGGAAATGTGGCTGATCAGATCTTATTTTGTTTTTGGTGTGGAGACTCTGCATAGTCCTCTATATTCAAATGAAAACACATGGGCTTAGAACAAAAATGCTTTAATGTTCAATACTTCATTGTATTAATCCAAAGTGTTTTCTAATCTTACAGGCAACATTTACTCCAACTACAGAGCAACCATCACAAGTGCTCCACTTCAAGTTAGTTGTCATTCACTTGTTACACATTTTTAAGTGACTTTTTATGACATTTTTGACTAAGCATAGTAGCATAAAGGCTTCTAGTATTGTACCTAATTAACCCATTTCTTTATTTTCAACAAATATACTTAGTTCAGCAATATGTCCTTGCAGCACTATTTCCTGTTGACATCATAGAGCTTTGTCACATACTAAATGTGTTGACATGCTACCTCACTGTCACACTAATGTCACATGTTGTCTTTCTCTCACAGACTATTGTTCCATACTGCCTTCCTATCACAGGCTAATCATGTTCCTTATTGCCTTTCTATCACAGACTAATCATGTTCCTTGTTGCCTTTCTATCACAGACTAATCATGTTCCATACTGCCGTCCTATCACAGACTAATCATGTTTTACGCTGCCTTTCTATCACAGACTAATCATGTTCCATACTTCCTTTCTATCACAGACTAATCATGTTCAATACTGCCTTTCTATGACAGACTAATCATGTTCCATGCTGTCTTCCTATCACAGACTAATCCTGTTCCATAATGCCCCCATATCAAATAACATATGTTCTTTTCCCTTATGCTAGCTTCTATTCTAATGTACTGTTAAAGTTTTTGTTTGTTTTGTATGACTTCATTTTAGCTAGAACATACTTTGTTTAGGCTGGTTTAAAAATATTTTTTTCTTTTTTCTTCCCATTATTAAAGAATATACCTGAGTCGGAATAAAGAACAAATAGGACACAAGCATTTTTTTTTGTTCTTCAAGGTGCAAAAAATAAAATGGAATAATATTGACATATTGTAAATCTGAAATAAAAAAATAGCATGAACTCAAAATGGAAGAAAGAAAATGATGAGAAACTGTAATGATTGGTAATATTATAAGATGCATTGTAATGTATGCTTTATATATGGCGTTATATATAAGTCATTAACTATACTTTTATATTGGGTAATATTATTAAACATATGTTGTCATCAATTCAACATTCTCAATAAAAGTTATAACCACTGTGTTTTTTTTAAATTAGAAACTGAACTAGTTTTTAAAAGAAAAGAAAGGTACAATTCAGACAAGGATATTGTTTGTCTATTGAAAAGGTTATAATAACTTCATTGGTAAATAGTATTTTTAAACTGCCATCATGTAATTTGTAATAGCAGAATGTAAGATGTTTGTATGTATGTCTTTTATAAATTATATATATATATATATGTATAAATTGTAATAACTTTAGGGAGGCAACTCAACGAGGCAATGATGTTTATTCACGGGTCATCACAAGTACATAAAACAACATCTGTCTTTAGCACAGTATCTTCATATCAGCTATAGACTAGGGCGGGACTCTTTCTCTTCTTCCTAAAATTCAAATCGTCTCAGCTTGGTTTCTGGCAGTGTGCACCTTCTGCATTATCTTAAATGGCGATGTGCATAGCATGGTTATAACAATATATGTATATAAAATGAATGCTTGCATTCTATTTTACATGTTTGTCAAGACACTGCATCAGCATTCTAATGGATCTGTTTTTTACAATGTTGAATCTCAAATTTATATGTTTGTAGATGTTCAATTGATCTGGCTACCTAATATTTAGGACTATCAAATGAAAGCCACCATTGGAGGGCTGCGTGATCTGTTCTTAAAAGAAATGTATGTCCATATAAGTTTTAAAAAAAATGTTTTACTGAATCCACAATAGCCAGGAGTTCCTTTCAGCCTTTGACAAGCTCGACTGAAATAGGCAATGTCTCTATTTCATTCACCTGTATGAATGCCATGCCTGGTATCTGGTAGTCTAATATGGAGGATGTTTTTCAGACTTTCAAACGTTCTTGACATTCCATCATCCAAATATAATAAATTGCCTCATTTCCTCTGTCAGTTGATGAAGTACCCTACACATGTTGGAGAAATTAGGCACCAAATGTCTGTAATACGTACAAAACTCCAGAGAACTTTCTCAGTTCATGAATATTTGTTGGAGTTGGCCATTGCCTTACTGCCTCAACTTCATTGGGATCAATGCTAACTCTGTCCTTTGAGACAATGTGCCCATGATATTAAACAGTCTTTCTAAACAAAGAGCACTTCTTAGGGTTTAGTTTCATCCCAGCGCTTTTGATCTGTTTAAACACTTCCTTCAGATTTGCAAGATGCTCTTCAAATGTTTTACCAGGACAAACACAAAACAGCCTTCTAGATTCAAAGAGTCTACCAATCCTTTATCCACCAAACCTGAATACCCACCAACGACAGCCTTCCTTGCATTGTTCCAGGTCCCTATTACAGTCTTCAGGCAGCACAAAAGACGACTCCTTAGTTCCCAACATCGCAGACTTTTCTAATCACATGATACACTGTTCTTTCCTCTATGACAGCATCTTCCTGTCCTTCATTAAATGGGGCATGGTGACTATTGGGTACTGCATGGTTACTATCAGGTCTGGCATTGTGCGCAATCATTCAATTTGTGTTCGATTTGAGTCATTCAAGTTTTGTAGCAAGTCTTGCAAAGTACTCAGAAGCTTGCGGATATCTTGATCTACCTTAAACAAGTATGTTTCCCTATCTTCCTCTACATCAACCAGAGCCTTCCAAAGACGTGCTCTAAGAATGTCTTTATTCCTTTCAAAGCATTTCAAGCGCCACCATTCAAGGTATTCTTTTAGTTCCTTTAATTTCAGCTCATCTAGCCATTTTTCAGATGTTATTATGAAATAAGTTCTTAGCACCGTTGAGTCGCCCAATCCCACTTCCAGACACCAATTATAGTAACTCTCAAGCAAGTATTCAAGTAAGGAAGATAAACAGTTACAGTGATTTAATAATTACTTAATAAAGTAGTTAAGGCACATAAACCAACAGGATGCAAAGTTCTTTAAGTTCTTCTTTACAAATTAGCACAACATGGCCTAAAGTGTGTCAATGTGCCAAACTCTATTTCCTGTCCTGTTTTTCCATCTCTGGTGTGCAACAGTCCACTAGTGCGCACCATTTATATAAGTGTGGAAACAGAGTTACAACAAATCTTATATAGTCCTTATAACAAATTCCTGTAAGTATTAACACTGCATCATTGAACCTCAGGAAATGTACATCATCAGGGGCATCAGTTGAATCATTACATTCCTAAATATACTTAGATTGGAATTGTTTTGTATTCAGCAATTTCACATTTATCCATTATTAATTTTTTTTAAGTGTGTCATTCATTGTTTTTTTTTTTCATATATGTAAATTCTCAATCAACACACACTATTACAATAATTCCAGTTATCTGTTATTTGTGTGAAAAAGTTTAAAATTAATGGCAAGTGAATTTTGATTTTCAAATATTGAACTCTTTAGCTAAATAAAGGATATACTGCCAATGGTCGTCTATCACATTATTAAATAAAGAAGTCTTATTAGGTAGAGAGGTCAGTGATTACATTAAGCAATGGTTTCTCTCTATGCAATGGTTTCTCTATGCAATGGTCTATCTCTTTAATTTGCCAGCTTGATCATTTATCTTAAGAATTAAAGATACTATAAGACAGAGCTGACAGTACATTCTTCATCTGTCAAGTTAATCAGCCTAAAGTTTGCTGACCTTTGACTCCGACCCATTTTGTTTAAAATTACTTCATTGAAAACATCTTTTCAACAATTTTTTTTTAATCCTTTAGGATCTCATCTATAAAATATGAAAAGCATGACATTGTATACAAGTGTTAATACAATTTTTTTTTAAAAGAATAAAGTGATATCTCCTTTTAAACATATATATTCCTAAAATATCAAGTATTCATTGTTTCATTTATTTATGTATCAAGAGATGTTTCAAATAGATTCTCTCAAACAAAATTGTGTACACTCATTTCTTTTAATGTTTTTTTGTTGACCTTTTGTATTTTATTTTTTATTTTTACAAAAGGCCACATTCTATATAGAAAGCATCAATAACACAACTTTTCTATATATACATATGTATATATATATTCAAAAAATATATGTAGGCCTATATACAAATATACGAGTCATATATAAGTCATGTGTAAAGACTGGACTGTTTTGTGAATAGTGTACCAGGAGAGGAGAATAGCGTGAAAACAGTCAATGTCAAAACTATGCGGGATAGAGGGGTTTAGGCAGAACTCAACATAAAGTATATTCAATGTTTCTAAATTGTATTGAAAAAAGAGAAAGAAAAATTAAACATTAAATTTAAGATTAACTTTTTATGTTGTGGGAAGCATGGTGGATAGGGAGAATAGTAATACTAGAAGTCATAGGCAAAGATTTACTCTCTTCCTTTAGTGCTGGTCAAGAAGATGTTTGACCATGCTCACATCTGTTGTAATTTTAGTTTCAAAATCAATACAATCTGAAAATGACAATTTAAAAAAAAAACTTAATAAATTCCTAAATGCCATTAATAAATTTAGTGGTAACTTAATAAACCCAATTTGCACTACTGTTCAAGAGATACATTCATAAGAAAGCCAAAAAAGATTTTAGAAATAAAAAACACCATCTGGGTCAGGATTTTGAGATTTTACCAACACAAGGAGATACAAGACACTGCTTATAAAAAAGCAAATAGAATTTTTTGTTTTCACATAGCAATTAAAATATTAAATAAATTCAACTGCTATATAAACATGACACATGTAATGTTTTGGTCCAATTGGAGTGAATGTATTTGATTTTCTTGAGTTATGTTTTGTTTAGCACAAATTGTAAGAAAACTTTTGTTATAGGTAATAAAGATAATTATTCTTATTTATTATTGTTATCAATTACTTTCTTGCAGAGGTTAACCATTTTCCTTATATGTACATCTCTGTTCCGAAGAAATAAAAACATTTTTTTTTCTTTTTGCAAATATTGAATGTTTTCATTTGTTGGGTTCTTGTCAATTAAGTTCTAAACGAGATGCCAGTAGATATATTTTTTTAGGGATGTCAGTCGATACATTTTTTTGGGGATGTCAGTTGATACATTTTGTTTAGTTAATACATTTTGTTTAGCATGTCAGTTAATACATTAGGTTTAGGATGTCAGTCGATTCCTTTTGTTAGGGATGTCAGTTAATACATTTTGTTAGGGATGTCAGTTAATACATTTGGTTTAGGATGTCATTCAATACCTTTTGTTAGGGGTGTCAGTTGATACATTTTGTTAGGGATGTCAGTTATACATTTTGTTAGTGATGTCAGTTGATACATTTTGTTAGGTATGTCAGTTGATATTGTTAGGGATGTCAGTTGATACATTTTGTTATAATGTTTCTTCTTCTAATAAGCTCAGTTTATATTTTAAAATTCATAATTCATTTTAATTCATATTACTGATTCCCAAAATTTCATAATTCATCTCAATTCATATTATTGATTCCTTTTTTCAATTTTAAATTCTTATTGAGAATGTTGTTGTATGTTCCCTTCATATTTTTGCCACTTTGTTATTGCCTGGTCCAGGTCGGTAGAAGGGAGCTCTTCTTCACTTTTACTGGCCTTAGGGTTCCAAGTGCTTTTGCACAACTCCACATGACATTATCTAATGGTCCTGTGGTAAAGACAGTCTTTAGGACTTGTTGATTTTCTTGAGTTCATATCTTACCTCCTCCTGCAATCCTCTGTCATCTAGCTGGAATTTCGGACTAGAAATTAAATTATCTTCAACTCTGAAGGAACATCTGAAACATATCAATTGATAAACATTCAACAATGAGCATATATTGTGTGTGCTGTCATAACATTTGTTTGCTTTTGTAAAGTAGTATGTATAATGCATAATTGGTAAATACATTCAATACATTACCTTTAAGGATAATAAAGATTATTTATACTATTACAATATGTGTTGATTTGAAAATCTTTTAATTATATTAAAGCTGCCTTTCACGGATTAGATTAGGAACACCCTCAGAGAAATAAAACTTGCATATCACTGGGAAAGATAAAATTGTTGTAGTAACTTTGCAAATGTGCTGTAATTTTATAGACTATTGCTTTTTACAAGACTTGTATGAACTTACTCTGCCTAGAAAAATGTTTGTACATGTTATTCCTCCCACACCCAGTTCAAGTTGTACTTTTGAAACATTATTTCTTTTCCCTGACATAAACAAGAATCAATTTTAAAAAAAAGAACAATGAGTTTAAAATAACTATTGGTATTTTATATTTTCGTTTGGTACTAAACAAGAGAAAGACAAGGTACTTGACTAATGTGGTGATATAGGTTGAATTCGTCCTCTTTATACTTTACAGAGAGAAATAGGTCGGTGCTTTAAAGTTTGAAACTTTCAATAGAAAACTATTAAAACTTTTCATATACATAACTATTACAACTTTTCATATAGAAAACTATTAAAACTTTTCATATACATAACTATTAAAACTTTTCATATACATATTAACTATTAAAACTTTTCATATAGATAACTATTAAAACTTTTCATGTACA
>JADKLZ010081211.1:2251-24666 GCA_021533235.1 Biomphalaria straminea
TACTTACTTAGACTTACTTACTTAGAACTACTTACTTAGACTTACTTACTTAGACATACTTACTTAGATATACTTACTTAGACTTACTTACTTAGATATACTTACTTAGACTTACTTACTTAGACTTACTTACTTAGACTTACTTACTTAGACATACTTACTAAGACATACTTACTTCCTGCGCCGTTCGGAGCATTAGGCGGCAAGCTGTCATAAAGATCTGTCATTAGCAATGTCTGAAGCCTCTTCCCACCTGGTGTCCACTGTTCTCAGGTCCTGCATAAAAGTATGACGCAAAATTATACGAGGACGTCCCTGTTTGCGCTTTCCTCGTATTAGCCTCCATGTCATCGCAATTAAAAAGCATTTAGAAATAATGAAAAAAAAAATATCGGGAATGACCTGAATTCAAACTTGTGGGTTTAAGCCCTCTAAGGCTTCTCTGTAACAACTCTCCTAGCAAAGAGTCTATGAAAATTGTAATGTTTCTATTTTATGTTTCTGTTCACTAATACTGAGGGTGACCGGTCACTTCATCCCCGGTCACTTCATCCCCGGTCATTTCATCCCCGGTCACTTCATCCCCGGTCACTTCATCCCCTGGTCACTTCATCCTCCGGTCACTTCATCCCCCGGTCCCTTCATCCCCCGGTCATTTCATCCCCTGGTCACTTCATCCTCCGGTCATTTCATCCCCTGATATTTTCATCATTTTATCTAACAAATTGTATTTTTAAAAATCATTAAATGAGCAATATATAATGTATTAATTTTTTATTTAAATGACACAATTGTAACACGATAGATTAGAATAAAACTAAAATTATATGTCATTAAAAACTATAACAATATTTAAATGACACAATTGTAACACGATAGATTAGAATAAAATTAAAATTAAATGACATTAAAAACTATAAAGCATTTGTCATCATCCATCATTGGCCTCCTTCAGTCGTAGAACGACTATGGTTCATCTCGCACACTTCCTCGTGTGGCTGTAGAGCCCTATTTTGGAGAGACACTCCCGTCCACAAGTATTGCAGGTAAAGGTGGTCTTCGCTACAGTGGTAGAGGAGCTGGCCATTTTCCGCGTTGTCCGCTTTTCTTCCAGAGCTGAGGCCCATGCTCTTTCGCTGTCCATGGCCTTCTTGGTCACTGTCTCTCTCCATCTGGTGCGGTCTAGAGCTATGTCTTCCCACTGGTCAGTATTGATGTTCACTGATTTAAGGTCGCGTTTTATAACATCTATGTAACGGAGGTGGGGGCGACCAGTTTTTCTTGAGCCAGTCGCAAGTTGTCCGTAGAGGATGACTTTCGGTATGCGATTGTCCTCCATCCGGCAAACATGTCCAAGCCAGCGCAGGCGGCGTTGTCTGAGGGCTGTAAAGATGCTGGGAATACCTGTTCGTGCAAGGATCTCAGTATTGCACACTTTTTCTTTCCATGTGATTTTCAAGATCCTACGAAGGCATCGCAAATGGAACGAGTTCAGTCTTCGCTCTTGCTTTGCGTAGGTGGTCCATGATTCACTGCCATACAGCAGCGTGCTCATAACGCATGCCTTGTAGACTTCCATTTTGGTCGCTGTAGTTAGCTTCTGGTTTTCCCAAACTCTTGACCTGAGTCTAGCGAAGGTCGATGCAGCCTTCCCTATACGTTTTTTTATCTCCTCATCTAGAGAAAGGTCGTCTTGAATTGTGGATCCCAGATAGCAGAATTCGTTCACGGCATCCAGCTTGTTATCGTCTATGAGGATGGAGGGTGGTGCTGTAGCAGGAGGTCCCATAACATTTGTTTTCTTTGTGCTAATAGTTAAGCCATATTCTTTACAGGCCTGAGAGAAGCGGGACATTAGTAGCTGAAGTTCCTCTTGTGAGTGTGCCACAACCGCTGCGTCGTCCGCGAAGAGCATGTCTCTTATGAGGGTTGTTCTGGTTTTAGTTTTGGCCCTCAGTCTAGCAATATTTAGAAGTTTGCCATCGAATCTGGAATGGAGATATATCCCTTCGGTGGAATTATCAAATGCGTGGTGGATTAGCATTGAAAAGAGTATTCCAAAAAGGGTTGGGGCCAGGACACATCCCTGTTTTACTCAGCTGTTTATATTGAAACTTTCGGAGCAGGCGCCATTGAACTGTACTGTACCCATCATATTTTGGTGGAAAGAGACAATAATATTTAGAAGCTTGGGTGGACAGCCTATTAACTCTAAGATTTTAAAGAGGTCTTCTCTGCTGACAAGGTCAAAGGCCTTGGTCAGGTCGGTAAATGCGATGTACATAGGCATTCTTTGCTCTCTGCACTTTTCCTGAAGTTGATGGATAGAGAAAATCATGTCAATTGTGGATCTCTCAGAGCAAAAGCCGCACTGTGATTCTGGGTAGACTCGATCAGCAAGTTTTTGTAGCCTGGGGAGTATCACTCGAGCAAAGACTTTGCCTACAATGCTTAGGAGAGAGATTCCCCTGTAGTTGTTGCAATCACTTCTGTCGCCTTTGTTCTTGTACAGGGGGATGATCTCTGCATCCCGCAGATCCTGTGGCACAGCACCTTCTTGCCAACATTTACAAAGCAGGTCGTGCAGAGGTTGGATTAGTGTAGTCTTACACTGTTTTAAAAGATCTGGGGGAATGCCATCACATCCGGGTGCTTTGCGGGCAGCCATGTTGTCTATGGCTTTGTTGAGATCTAACAGGGTGGGTATTTCGTCTAGCTCGTACATTATGGGTAGCTGTTTGATAGCCTTAAGAGCTGAGGCAGAGACTGAGCTTGTTGTGGCGTAAAGTTCGGAGTAATGTTCGACCCATCTGTGCATTTGTTGACACTTTTCTGTGATAATTTCCCCAGTGGTTGATTTAAGAGGTGCTGACTTGTTCTGGGAGGGTCCGAGAGCCTTTTTAATTCCTTCATACATCCCTCTTATGTTGCCCACTTGAGCTGCAAGCTGGATATTCTCACTGAGCTCTACCCAGTATTCATTGGCACAGATCCTTGCTGTCCTCTGTACAGTGGCTCTAGCTTCTTTCCGGTTTAACAAGTTGCTTTGGTTAGGTTTTGCCTTATATGTAGCGAGTGCATCTCTCTTTGCATTTGTATGCAATTAGCAAGGCTAAAAATGACGCGCCCATTTTCAATAAAGAGCGATTGAAAATAAAATAAAGTGAAAATGGTCGTACTTTCACCACACCTTGGCCTTTGATGATAAGTTATCAGCGGCATGATCATAATTATTGTAATCGCACATCTATCTCTCAAAAGATTCCCACTACCTACACCACACCTTGGCCTTTGATGACAAGTTATCAGCGTCACGGTCATAATTATTCTAATCGTACTTCTACCTCTTAAAAGATTTCGACTACTTGTACCACCACACCTTGGCCTTTGATCCTTTCGCTATAGCTAAGTACAAATCCAGATTTACCTTATAATATAAGATTTCTCATTAAGAATAGCCTACATAGCGGGAGAGGAAACACCATAAAAGCATAGTAACATGTCATAAAATGTCAAAAAGCATTCTACATAATCATATTTATATATAAAATATTTAATTGGGGATGAAATGACCGGGGGATGAAGTGACCGGGGGATGAAGTGACCAGGGGATGAAGTGACCAGGGGATGACATGACCGGGGATGAAGTGACCGGGGATGAAGTGACCGGGGATGAAATGACCGGGGATGAAGTGACCGGGGATGAAGTGACCGGGGATGAAGTGACCGGGAACCAATACTGAGACGGAAGCATAAAATAAAGGGGATTAATTCCGTTTATACTTCCACTACAGTCAGTACTATTTTTTTCCATTGTTTGAGATACCAAACAAATTACTTTATTATAGTTCGTCCATCGTGGTTCGATGATGACCACTTTGTCATACAGGGGGCTGAGTACTTTATTACCAACAGGTTATTAACTAATTGGCTAAGGTTTTTATATTAGTACTCGTGTTTTCGGGTATAAGAAATGTGCACAATTTTAAATTTCAGCTTGATCCGAGATTGGGTGTCGGAGAAATAACGTGTACAAACGTTTGGTCAGACAGACAGACATACAGAGTGAGTTAATACAAGCCTTGTAAAACATATTTTTTTAACCTAGTTTCGATATTTGTTAGCGGCAATCAAACATATTTTTAAATTAAATATTTAATATTAAGCAAAATGCAGAGGCCCACAACGAGGTCAAGCCCAAGGGGCCCCCAAATGATGTAAAATTCTTAGTTACGCCCCTGGTCCATGACATTAAATGAATCAATAAAAAAGTAGCACATTTTTACTTATTTAATGATAAACAATTAATTTTTATTTTGCATAGAAAAAAATGGAGTTCGCCCCTGCAGTATTGAGATATATGGCTATGATTTTTACTGTTCTTCTCCTTAGGCATGCTTTGTTTAAAAACAAAGTATGTGTATGTTGTGTGCATGTTTATATAATTGATTTTTATTACATTCTGACCCTTCATTCTTTCGGAAGATGTTTATTATACCCAAGAATAGGTTCTTCCTGGAGTTAGTGGACAAAGTGTAGACTCTCTTTGCTGGCAAGGGTGGTTCCCCCAGCGCGGGGCGAAGCCCCACCGCCAAACACTATTTTTGGTGTTGAAAGCCAACAAATTACCTATTCTGAGGAATCTACATGCATTATCCTGCTATTAAAAAGTATCTATAATATACACTTAATTAATCGTTATTACATACGTACCACTCCTTCCCTTTCAAGATGTTTATTGTATCCTACAATAAGCTCTTCCTGGAGTAAGTGGAGAAATTGTAGATTGTCCGCTCTTGCCAGCAAAGGGGTCAGGGGGAGCGCTGGAGGATCCCCCAGAGTGGTGCGAAGCACCGCCTCCAAGCACTATTTCCGGTTTTTAAAGACAGCAAAATACATATTCTGAGGTATCTACATGCATTATCCTGCTATTAAAAAGTTTTATTTCAAAAACCTAATGTGCCATTCTAACTAACTTAGATCCTCTGCGCATTTGGGCGGAAAGCTGTTTCTACAAAAATCTCTCATTTGCAATCTCTATAACTGACTCATAAAATTTGTCAAAGCTATCTTTGTTGAACTAGATGTAGTCTTTTTAAATTCTGGAGGACTATTCACTGTAGAAATTTGTAACCTCTCTTGGCTACGCTCTTGGAATTATCTGACTGTAGTTTGCTTTAGATTTTATATCGAAAAGGAAAGTTTTATCGTTGGAGATTACTTGATGAGGGATTTTAAACTAAAATTAAAGAGGTATTTTTTGCATCAAACCCCGCTGAAAGGGGTTTAAATTGTGATGTTAGGCTTGTCTTCAGGCTGTACTGAGTTAACTTCAATTACTCAGCAGGCGTTTGAGTTTTAATGTTCGGGTGTATTCAATGCAGTTAATTATCCAATGCAGACACGAAAACAAGACACATCGATTTAACTAGTAACAGAAGTGATGAATGCAGTTGAACGTTTAAATACTACTTTAATAACGAAATAGGCCACAGTCAAATGTCTCAGTATTACTAATAAGAATAAAACACGTCTACACCCTAAGAGATCCTAGCGCTAACTGATTTCTAAGTCTCTTACCCAACATATCCCAAACGTCACTAGTCCCGTTCACTATGCGTTCACTATGCGTCTTTTATGGTGCGTCGCTAAATAAGTACAATTAAAGAAAGCGCTACAAAGACACCCTCAAAGCTTCTCTAAAGGAGTTCAACATTGACCCAGGCACCTAGGAGACAGAGCAAGGCCAACGGTCACGGAGGTCACGGACAGAGGCACATGACAGAGTATCATGGCGCCGCGCTGTGAGATCCGGCGCACAGGTTGCTAAGGAAAAAAGAACAACGCTTGCGAAAGAAAAACGCCAGAGAAGGAAAGCAAGGCAAACGACACTAGCTCCAGCTAGAATTACCTGCCCAGAGTGCGGTCGAACATTCCGGGTTCGCATAGGTCTCACCAGCCACATGAGGAGGCACAAAACCCCAGTGCAAAGCCCTCAGCCCACTGGATGACAAAGTGGTCATCATCGAACCACGATGGACGAACTATATAATATATATATACAATTAAAGAATTGAGTACCTAACAAAATCTAAACCCTCTATAGCTACGATAATAGCATTTTGAGTGCCTAATTGGAATATTTTATTTTTTTTTCAAGAGTTTTTTTTAGCTTCACATCCCGCTGAAGGGGGTTGGTGTTCAACCGTCTTGACTGTTGCACCTTTGCTCTTTCTATATTATATTGAACACCACCACCCCCGGCTACGCACATGATAACAATTAAATTAATTAATTATCACTTATTAATTACCTATTTAGTAGATTTTTTAATTGATTCGTGTGTTGTCATTGATCATGAGTTTGTATGCAAAATTTGATATGTAAAAGTTGTTAAAAATTTGATTAATTTTTCTCACATTATGGAGGCTACTTCAAACAAACAAAAATAATTACCTCCATGTGTCAATCTAGTCATGTATATTAATAATTGACATAAACTCTTCCATGTCTCTGTTTTTTTCTGGTTGATTTAGGCAACCAATAGCAAAAAAAAAACAAAAAAAAAACTAAACAACATCCAAGATACATATTAAGGCACATTCCTCGTCCCATTGCTAGGACAAATTAGTACAATTACCCATTCTTCACTAGTGCTATTATAGCATGGAATAGGTTGCTTGTACCAGCCAGGAAAACCAGTGACTTGGCAGAAGTCATTAGTTATGTTATGGTATGGTCGGGGTTATTTATTTGTTTCGGAACGAGGTGGAGGTGGAACGCCGGTGTTCTCGGTTCCAGTATTAAGTTTGGTGCATATACATATGTAAATATAGACTGGAAAAAGGAAGTAACTTTATGTAACTTGAAAACATGTATATCTATTGTATTCGGATTTCCGGATTATGAAAAATTAAAAAATTGCATGATCTTTAGTCTTAGAGATTAAACAAAATTTATAGACATAAAATAAAGTACACACAATTTCAATTCACAAATTTTCCCTTCATAAAACTCTCTTATTGCCAGTCTATATTTATTGATGTCTATGGTTCGGTGTTACCTCCATTTTGATTTGCTTGTATTTTCAAGTACGTGACACCGCGGAAGCGCTTAGCTGTTAACATGCATGTGACTAGATGCATAACGCGTAGAACGTAATCATTTTATTTTTTGAAGTAACGTCTATATTATAAGATAAGAAGATAAGATATAGAGTGAGTTGATAAAAGCGTTATAAAATATATGATTTTAAAAACTCACGTGCTGTTATTCCAGTTGCCAAAGTACCCGACTTGGAATAATATTTGTCTGGTCTCTTACGAATGTGGCTATCAATATGGATACAGGACAGATAAAAGGCTAGAAGTCCAGGCAGCAAAGCCAATATTGCAAATGCGCCAGCAAGGTTCAATTCAGCTGATTAAGAAACAAATAAAATCAATTGTTATGCAAGTTAATACACTAGTCCATTTCTTTAACAAAGGTGAAAAAAAGGCATTTTTTTGTTGTATTTATTAATCGATGTTCGATAATTAACTAAGAAAAATGACATTATTGCCAATGTTTAAAACATTGAAGAAATTAAACTTCCTTCCGTCTTTATTTTGTTTGCTTTAACCTTCATTTAGTATTTTTAAAAAAGGGAAAGGAAGTATTAAAGCTCAAAATGCAGGAAAACCAGTGACTCTGCAGAATTTAAGTCATTGGATAATATGCATGGCTAGATGCATGAAGCGTAGGACGTAATCATCTTTTTTTTTTTTGAAGGAACGTCTCTATTATATTAAATAAGATAAGAAATGTATTTGTTGGAAAGGATCGCAAGAACGTATAATCTGCATCGCATACCAAAAGGTGAATCGAAGTCTTAAGTTCTAAGTGTATATTAGTTAATAACTCATCATTAATATTTAGCTGGCACGTATCTTACATTAAATAAAACGTGTACGTACCGCTCCTATCAGTTGCTGGTATATAGACACATGTATCAAGACAGACAGACCACAGACCACTTGTAATTGTTCTTTCAGGTGTAGAAATCATTGTCCAGTTTGGAGTGGCCAGTCCCACTATATGTAAAATCAATCCAACAACAATTAAGCCTACACATATACAGTTCGAGACAGAGATTCCATTCGGTAGAGCCATAATAGTAGTCTGGGAAAAAAAATAGAATTCGCAAAAAATAAATCATTACCTACTCTTAGGAGATTTTTCATTGATTGGAAAATGGACAAAGCATAAAGTACCTCTTTTCAAGTCCATAGTTATACATTCACTCCTAATTGTTAGGTAAGGTAAGGTTCCCCTTTTAGACCTGTGATGTAAAGGTCATCTGATTCTGTAGCCTACGGTTAACGAGGGTGTCATGTGGCCAGAACAACGATCAACCGCCTTTACTTTTCCCCAACAAATGTCAGGTACCCATTGGAGATGGCTGGACTCAGAGGCGCCCAAGGATCCCGAAATTAAAATCTTCGTTTTCACCGGAATTCGAACACGGGTTCAGAAGCCAAGCGCTTTGCCGCTCAGCCACCGCGCCTCCCTTCACTCATAAAGCAGTATAATTAGATTAGTGTTACTAGCTCAACAGCAGTAACTGTTGCAGAAAAGACTGTTTTATCACTACAGTAAAATTTGTTTTCCTACAATGAATTTCTGAAACTGTGTAATGTTAAATAAATTAAATAATATGAAATTCTCAAGCTTCTGAAGCCAACATGGTAACCACTTTGCTATAATTTGAAAAAAGAAAGATAGTATCTTTTGTCCTATTTTATGTTTTTGTTCACAAAGTCTCGGACGAAGACCTATAAAGGGCAATAATTCAGATTATACTACACTTTAAACATCACTTTTTCCAGATATCAAACAAAATAATTAATAACCAATAGTTAATTCTATCATCAAACTCCATTTGAGTGAAGGCTTGAGAGTCTTAAATCCTCTTTTGCAAAAGCTCGGGACAGAAACACTGCTGTCTTGCGTAGTGCGTAGGCGTCACCATACAGGTCGAGAATTTTTGGTTTCCCAGACCTGTCGAGACGGAGATCAGCAAGTCTGGGGCAGTCAAACAGAATATGAGGCACGGTTTCCTCTTTATCCTCGCAGCGGGGGCACCGTGAATCGAAATTTAGCCATAGCCTTGAAAAGGCTGTAATAGCTTGCTCAGGCCTGGACAGCCTCTACCAAGGGGATGTGCGGTCAGGGCGCCTCATGCGCTCCCAGACTCCACGGGCTTTTTGGAACTTGTCCCAGCACTCTAGCAACTTTTCCATTTCAGTTTTTTTTAATAATAGCCAGGGCATGGTGAAAACTTACAGCCTATTCACTGTATTCAGTTGGTGGAATTGTCTCTCCCTGGTGAGCCATTTAGTCTGCAATAGTGTTCCCAGTCACACCTACATGACTTGGTACCCACTGCATTATCACAGGAATGCCATAGCGCTGCTTCATGTTGTGTGAGGCCATGATGACAGTGTCGATATTGGGGGCCATGGTCCAGGTCTTTGCAAAGCCTGTAGTACAGATTTTGAGTCAGTGACCACAACAATCTGTGTTGCCCTCAAATGCCCCTCGAGTTGTGAGTCAATGACCTTTAAGGCTTCACAGACTGCCATTTTCTACGTATCTAAACACTACCACATGGTCCAAAGATTTTAACTGAGTAAGAGCCAAGAAAGTCGATGTAGGCTCCATAGCCTGCTCTTCCAGAATCTATCAATGCCGACCCATCAGTATATGCAAAAATAGCACTGGACTTGAAGGCATTAATGGTCTCCAGTGCTAGTATATGAAGATAGATGAACGACTTAGCTTAGTGGCATTAGGGTCTGTTAGGTTCAATCGTACATCTGGGGTCGTTGAGCGACAAGAGGGAAGGGGATGAAAACGTTGAATGTTTTGTCGGTTGGTGTAGAGGCCAGCTTTATCAGATAGTCTAGTGGCATGATGCATAAAAGACTGCATCTGGATATGTCTTCTTCATTTCCAACCATCCATTAGTTTTCTAGCTGGGAGATATTCATCCAGCTCAATAGTTAATTAACTAACTGGCAAATCTTTTATTGATGCTTGTGTTGTCATGTGCAAGAAATAATTGTGCAAAGTTTCAGCTTGTTCTGAGTTTGGGTGAGGGAGGAATAACTCATACAAACCTGTTACCAGAAAAACAGAGTCAGTTGATATAAACTTTTTTTTTCAATCTGTTTTAGAATACGTAAGCAAGAATAATGTGTACAATAATATAATGGGACAATCCCAGTCTGATTTAGCTATGTCAATACTGAAGGATTAAATTTCGTTGTTGGTTTCAAGCTAAATAATTAATAAACAGTATTTAAGTGGCTATTTTGTTTGTTTGTTTTTTTAAATTGATACATCTCTACGCCAATAAATAATTAAGCAAAATTTCAACTTGATAAGAGAATGGGTTTGGAAGAAATAACGTATGTTTTTATAAGTATACAGACAGACAGAATGAATGGATATAAAAACAATTGTACAAAGACAGTTTGTGTGGAAACACAAACTTAAAATCGGCACCGAAGTGGTACACCTAGACAGGTAAAAAAAAAAGGCAGGTTTCATTATTTTCAGGAAAAACATCGGAATGAAATTCTATTTTAAAAAAAAGACAAAGAAGAATAGAGAAAGAGGGTTGACAGATCCAGTGTGGTGCCCCAGCGGTCCAGCAGGCCAAAGGATAGGTGAAAGTGAATGTGTTTAGATGTAAACCTGGCCTAACTAATGTATTATAATGAATATCTAATTGATGTAATTGTTTTGTAAAGAGTCAATCTTTTATTCAAATCCTCAAGAAAAAAATGATTCCGTAAAAAAATAAAACAAATTACTTTAGTTAAGTGTTTATATTTAGGATGGCACACTGCAGTTCACGCGGTAACATGAAAAACTACTTATTAATTATTGTTTTTAAATTATGTTAAACTTATATGCATACAAAATATGTTTTTTTTAATTTAAAAAAAAAAATTTGTTTGTAAATGTAGATGTTGGTATGACAGAACTTATTGAACTTAGCAATTAAACAAAATAAAAAAAAAAACAACTAAAAAACAAAAAATCTAAAACGATTTGTATAAATGTGTTAAAAATATGGTAAAGGCTAGGGTTATGGGTTAGGTTTTCTACAAAACAAACTAGTTTCTGAGATCTAAACGGGACGGGCGGACAGACGGACAGTCAGGCCACACAAAACTTATAGCGTATTTTCCCCTTTCGGAGGCCGCTAAAAAAATAAAACTCTTCTTTACTCTAAGAGAATCAGAATCTAGTAATTCTAGTTTGTAACCATTTTTAAATTGGACAAGCTTTTTGTTTCATTCAGTTATTAAAACTTCTCTCTTTTAGTTTGGAGAAATGTGGTATCAAATGTGAAGCATTTCTATGAAACTTTAATTACACATAAATCAAATATACATTTTTCATCCATATATTTGTTTTCCATTTTGTTTAAAAAATGTATTCTTATTGTTGACATAAGTACAGTTTCGCTTTACATGAAAAATAATCTAGTACATACCTTAGAATTGTTTTCTCTCAGCGTTACATAAGGACCTGTTGTTGTTTTTTTCCTTTCCTAGATCCGTGTTACCTTAAAGAGTGAGCTAGAATGAGCATTGTTACAGCACGTTTTGGTATTCATTATTTGTTCCGGAAATAGGGAAAGTTTTGACAATGACACGACTAGTAAAATCTAGACGAGATTTTGAGGGGGAAAAAGCGAAGTATAAACAGATGTACACAGAATACTTTTGGGACGTCTTAGAGATAAGGAGCTTTTAGGAGCTTACAATTAGTTTGACGACATCCAACGGTTTCCTTCGTTACTATTAAACTTCTTGTTCGACATTCAGTATCAGCGTCGACTACCTTATATTTGTTCGGACTGTCGCCTGTGTTATTGGATTACATTGAGTGTTACTTCCGTCTGCATTACACTAAGTGTGCAAGCACCAACAAGTATCTAAAAAAAAAAATATTTAAAGGGAAACTCTCATGGTTTTGACAATTTTTAATATAATATGTGTTTTGATTTACAGATAATGAATATATTATTCTTTTTTTTTTAATTTGCAAGAATAACTTAGTAATTGATGTTTTTCTGACGTAATTTTTCTGCGCATCCAAAACGGTCAGATTTTCACGTAGTTTCTATGTGACGTCACGCTCTGATACACAATATTTTACTACTCCGAGTACCGGTACTTGTCTTCCGCGAATTTATTGTAAAACAAGCACTCGAGGTAGTCTAGATCTATAACAGGTAGACTACCCCAAGTTATGTCACATAATATCACTTCGCCTTGGCTATAGATTTACTTGATCTAGAATAATCTAGACTAGTAGATCTGATTCTATAGTCAGTATAGTATAGTTCTATAGTATAACAATTCTATTAAAGTAACTGGACTAGATCTAGTAGATATCTATATTAATATTCTGAATAAACCAGTGTCATTGTAAATTAGCTTTCACTTTAGACTTAACTTAGGGCTTAGGCTTTGTAAACTTTAAACTAGATATATTTAGACTAGCCACTAGACCTTTAAAACCTTAAATCAAAACAGCCAACATGAAATTGCTCTGGCTACTTATTCTTATAGTTTCAAAATACACACTAGCTGAACACAGATCTAGATCTACCTTAGTTAACACAACAGTTATAATCAATCATCACACTACAGATCAATGCAACTTCAAAAACAATCAAACATACATATCCATAACATTAAAAAAGATTACCCATCACAAATGGAAATTCTCAATTAGACACAGCAAAAACAAATACCTATCACTCTTAATATTAATAGCAGGAGACGTAGAGTCAAATCCAGGACCTAGATCTAAAGATAGATGCAACATCTGCAAAAAAGTATGCACTATGAAACAGAAAGCCATTCAATGCGACACCTGTGATGAATGGTACCACGCATCATGTCTCCATATGAATACACCTGTGTATTATGCCTTAGGCAGCAAAGACGCTTCGTGGCACTGTGTACCATGTGGGTTACCTCAGTTTACATCAGGACTGTTTAATTCCTTTGATGCGGACACTTCTAACCCATACAACATCCTAAACATCATCACAAACCAAACTCACCAACCACTAGCCAGATCCACTCCTGTTAAATCTAAAACTAATACAACACCCTCTTTAAACAAACCTACTAAAGAAGAAATACCAAATTACCTTAAAACATTAGTGATAAATTTTCAAAGTATTAGAAATAAAACAGCAGACTTGGAAGTTTTATTACAATGTGAGAAACCAGATATAGTTGCAGGAACAGAAACTTGGCTACATCCTGAAATTTACAATGCAGAAATCTTCAACTGTAATTATGAAATTTTTAGAAAAGATAAGGCTGATAATCATGGAGGAGTTCTCTTAGCAATAAAAAACACTCTTATAGCAGAAGAAATCCCCTTACCTAACTCAAAAAATATAGAATCAATTTTTTGTAAAATTAATACCACATCAACATCCCTAATAATAGGCAGTATTTATAGACCACCAAACTCTAGTTTAGACTACATGCAAGACCTATGTAATCAACTTACCACACTTAAAGAGACAAATAAAAATGCAGTCTTTTGGATTATGGGTGATTTCAACCTACCTGACATAAATTGGAAAACTCTAACCATAGACAAACACCAAAACCTCAAGGACATAAACGAACTTTTCATAGAAACTTTACACAACCTAAGTTTAGATCAAATCATTAAAAAACCAACTAGACTAAACAATACATTAGATCTATTCTTAACCAACAGACCTGGATTAGTAGTAGACTATGATATTATCCCTGGTCTATCAGACCATGAGATCATTAAAATACGCAGTCAGATAAAAGCAGTAGCCAATATTAAACCCAAAAGAAAAATCTTACTCTGGAACAAATGTAACCTAACACAATTACACCAAGCTACATTTAACTTTCAACAAACATTCTTATCAGAAAAAGACATTAACCAACCAGTTGATGACCTCTGGAATTTCATAAAAAACAATCTTAAAAACATTATAGAAAATCACATACCCACTAAATACACATCAAATAAAATAAATAAATGCTGGTTTAATAATAGATTAAAGAAGCTTTGTAAACAGAAGGAAAATCTATATAGAAAATTTAAAGAAACTAAGGCAGAAAGAGTTTATAAAAAGTACATAAAAATTAAGCACCTAACCCAAAAAGTAAGCAGACAGCTGCAGAATGAGTACATAAACAATGTAATATCTAAAGATAACAACAAAAACCTATGGTCATACATTAAGTCTAAGAAAATGGAAACAACCGGCATAGCACCATTAAAAGGAGAAAACAACTTAACGCATAACGATAATGAAACTAAAGCTAACATCCTAAACAAATACTTTGCATCAGCATTCTCAGCCCCAGGAGACAAAGACATATCAATTAATTTAAACCAAGTAGACAATATAGAAGAGATAGAAGTACAGGAAAATGGAGTCCAAAAACTATTAGCAAGCATCAAGCCGAATAAAGCGTCTGGACCTGATGGTATTCCAGCTAGATTACTCAAGGAACTTAGCAAAGAACTAGCACCTGTGTTCAAAATACTTTTTCAGGCATCTCTTAACCAGGGCAGAGTACCAAGGGACTGGAAAGAAGCTAATGTCACACCTCTATTTAAAAAAGGAGAAAAATCTGACCCAGGAAACTACAGACCAGTATCACTTACCAGCATCACATGTAAAATCCTAGAACACATAATATGTAGCAACATCATAAACCACTTAGATAAACATAATGTCCTTACTCCATACCAACATGGCTTTAGGAAACATAGATCATGTGAAACACAGCTAATAGGACTAATTGATGACTTTTCAAAAGGCTTAGATAATAGTGAACAAATAGATGCTATCTTACTAGACTTTTCCAAAGCTTTTGACAAAGTTCACCACCATAGTTTGCTTAAAAAATTAAAATATTTTGGTATTGATGGTCCATTGCATCAGTGGATTAAAGATTTTCTGATAGGAAGAGAACAAACTGTAATAATAGATGGTTCTAAATCAACACCAATAACAGTAAACTCAGGTGTACCACAAGGAACAGTCTTAGGTCCACTACTATTTCTAATTTACATAAACGATTTACCAAATTGCATTAGTTCAGGAACAAAAGTTAGATTATTTGCAGATGATTGCATAATATATAGGACAATAAAAACAACACAAGACACAGAAATTTGACAAAAAGAATTAGATAAATTACAGAAATGGGAATCAAATTGGAGCATGTCTTTCCACCCAGAAAAATGTCAGTTATTAAGAGTAACAAAAAAACTAAAACAAATTAATTCCACTTATCTTATTCATGGTAAACCAGTAACACAGACTAAAAACGCAAAATACCTAGGTGTTATAATAAATGAAAAACTGTCATGGAATCCCCATATTGATGAAACTATAAAAAAATCAAACAAAGCATTAGGGTTTATTAAAAGAAATTTCTATAAATCAAAAAAGGACATAAAACTAAAATGCTATTTAACCTTGGTTAGGCCAATAATAGAATATGCATCCTCTGTTTGGGACCCCTCAACTCAAGAAAACATTAAGAAACTAGAACAGACACAAAATAGAGCAGTACGATTCATAACAAACGAATATTCACATTTCACTAGAGTAACACCTTTAGTAAAATCACTAAATTTAGAAAGCCTTCAGGATAGAAGACTTAAGAGTAAAGTAGCAATTATACACAAAACACTGAACCATAATCTCCAAATACAAAAACAAAACTTAATAAAATACTCAGAAAGACACAAAGATAAAGGCACATTCCTCATCCCATATGCTAGGACAAATCTGTACAAATGCTCTTTCTTCCCTAGTGCCATTAGAGCATGGAATGGTTTGCCTGAGCTAGCCAGGAAAACCAGTGACTTGGCAGAATTTAAGTCACTGGTAAATATGCATGACTGAATGCATGACGCGTAGGACGTAATCATCTTCTTTTTTGAAGTAACGTCTGTATTATATAAGATAAGATAAGATAACAATAATAGAGCCAATAGAACTGTCTGTTCGAACTTCATCATTGTGTTTTGCGAGCGACACATCAGATATTTCATTCTTTGTAAACAATTAGTTATCAAGGCAAAGATCTAAGCTTAAATTAGTATTATTATTTATATTTACATCAAGATCTAGACTAGATGACTTAGAATTTAAATTACAACTATATATTAGGGACCCAAAACCGATTTTTTAAAATGGTCACACAGCTTATTTTTTAACTTATTTGGATAGAGCTCGTGATTCTAAGACCGAGGATACCAAATATATGTCTGTAGCTTAAATATTAAGAAAGTTACAAATTTTTTAAAACGCGTTTTTTTGGATTTTTTTTTTGGCCTTCCAAACCCGTGTTTTTGAAGGACATTTTAATAGAAACTATAACGCCCTCAGAGATGAAACTTAGGAAAAACATTCATGTGCACACATAGAACACGCTCAATTTTTTTCAAGCTTGTCAAAAAATTATTTGAGTTTATTTACTTGTGCCGAATGTTGCATTTTATCATTTTTGGCATTTTTCAAAAAGGGAGGTAAAAAACACAAAAAATGTGCATTTTTAAAATTTTGTAACAAAAAAGCTATAAATGCTACATGAATGTACTATATGTCAAAATGCGGGGAATTTATAGATCTACAAGAATAAACTACTTTAAATAATATTTTATTTCAATATTTTGCTGTACTTATACAATAATATGCAATGGTTTACTAAAACTCTAAAATAAGCTAAACTTTAATGAGCTAAAAATATGACACCAGTATAGCAATAAGAACAAGTTACAGATCATAATTTAGATAATTCTCTCTTCTTCCATAATAATATCGAAAAACATATATTTATTTATAGGGACCTGTGTAAGTGTATTGCCAACCAATGATGGTAAAAAAAGACAAACAGTCCATACATTTACTTACACTTCTTGGCATAATAATCTATAAAGCCATTAAGCTGAAAGCTATTCAATTATTTCTTATTGAATCTTTAAACTCTATAAGCTGATTTGATAAACTGAAAATCAGAACTCAATTTGTGTGCAGAAATAATTTTAAACAAGGCTTTTTTATATCTGCAATGTAATGACCAGTAAATTCTTTTCAGTAAAGCTCAACTATTCTAAACACATAATTTTTGGCATATTAACTGTCTAAACAAAGAATTCTACATGAAAATACAAGATATAAACTGTAATTCCCCAGGCTAATGAATTTTAGCATAGAAACACATATATTTGTCATTATTTTCATTATCTTTATGTAGCAAATTTACACTGATTAGGTTGCATGAACTAGAAATATAGTATCAAGCTTGAACTTTTTTTTTCTAAAATTCACAAATTTTTAACTAAAATTAACTCCTTTAAAGTGTATTTTAAATTTAAATAAATTTAATATAAAATATTAATACATCCCAATGCTAATGTGCTGTTATTACAATCTCAGCCATCAAACTGTGAGAAGTTTGCCTATCAGAAAAAGAGAAACATTAGTATTTATAATACTTGCATCAGAGCAAGTATCTCAATGACATGTTGATCAAAATAGAAAGATTCATTTTAGTTAGCTACTTTCCATATGTTCTTCTCAATTTAAGATTTCATTATGATTTTAACTTTCAACACATCCAGCTTAGTCACTTTTTTCCTTCAACATGATCAACCTTATAGACTTTTATGTAGCCTAAATCTTTTAGATGTCAAAGTTTCACTTTTTTTCTTAAAAAAAATATTAAAGTTTTTTAAAATAGTTTATGCAGCTATAACTATACTTTCTGAAAAATAATATAATAATTAGGTCCTAAGTTTATCATTGTTTTATTGGAAAATACTGTCTTGTAAAGCATCAATAATTAGTTTAAATAGTTAGATGTCTTAAAAATATGTTCATATAAAACCTACTCATCTACTGATCTTAAGTTCATTACAGCATTATAATCCATTTTTTTATTTAATAAGAATTAAAATGAATTAATATGAATATGAATTAATTTTTGGTGTTTTTTTTTGTGGATATTTAGTTAATTGAAGTCTACAAAACAGGCTTATAGTGATATTGAGAATTTTGAACTGAGATCAGTAGTCTAAATATAATACCTATTGAATTAGGGCTACTTCATTGTTATAAAAAAAGATCTTTTATTGCAACTAGAGACTATAAAACATAAACACGTAGATATCGTTCTAGATATTAAAAATTCTTTTCTTGGACCTGTCTGAGCTATCAAATTAAAATAAAATACTAATATAGCCTAGAGGTTTTATTCTTGAAATGGGAATTATTATTTTTTTTTTAAATGCAGTTAGTTACTAATCAGAGTCTTTATCTATTATATTAGACCTAGGAAAACAATGGGAAGACAATATAAAAGAATGTTCTGACCTGTCATTAAAAGAGATTCTATGGAAAAGGACGTAGAGGAGTGGACAAAGAAGTACAGTCATATAGGATATAGTATAGATATTGACTATATATAAGGGATAGTTCACAGTGAAGTAGTGTACCGTATGATGAGCTTATAAAATCATCGAAAAGATATTTCAAATCTAAAAATTACATCTAGATCTATATAGACAATTAGACTTAGATCTTGATATATAGATATATATCATATGTATTATAATGTAGATCTAAATAGCCTGCCATATAAGCTATTATGCCTAAGATGGTTTCCTTTTAAAGAAGCTATTTGACTATTTGGTTTTAAGTTTTAACGAATAACGTGATATTCGAAGGACCCTCGTTCCAGATGTCTAGACCAAGATTAGATCTAGACTCTAGTCCAAGATCTAGATCTAGGACTAGCCTCTAGATCTATATCTAGATCTATACATGTGTGGTGGGTTTGGGTGCACAGAAATAATAAGCGATGAAGACAACATGTAGGCCGCTTTCAATTTCTTTATTATGAATGTATGTACACTAAAGATCTGCAGCCATACGAAAACACATGGTGTAGAACCAGGCTCAACAAGGGAGTGGAGATGTCATAGGGCCAGCTACTAACAGCAGACACTACCGTGGCAAGAGACGCCGGTGGAATGGACCACGTTGGTCTGCTTCGCTATGCGGGAAGACCAGACGTCATCATGGGGGGAAAGGTCAAATGGCTATCGGGCTGTCCGGTGTAACCTAACCAAAATGCCCACTCCATTACAGAGCCCCCAGCTTGAAACGACCCGTCCCGGGACGTTCCGCCTAGTACTCTTCTTGAAATGGAAACAACTGTTTCTTTTCAGCATAATCTGGTACCACAAACATCTTTCCACTTTGTAATTGGCTGGCTTCATAGGTTATACAGGGTTGTTTCTCTTCGGTCCTAAGGTCTTTCCTGATACCGGTATCTGATGTCTGGGAAGCTGTAGGAGGTGGGGTACGTAGTGGTGTGTAATATAGTCTATGTCGCAGGTCCAGTTGTTTATATTCTCTTTTTTGTCCATGTGTCTTCCAGAATCTGTCATGTCCGGTCCGGCTAGGCTGACCAGCCTTAACGTCTCTGTTTGTCAATGCCTGCTTGGAGAAACTTGGACATGTAGTGTACGTTGCATCAACTCGTAGTTCGCTGGCCCGTTGTACTACTTGGTGGGTTGGCTGTGAAGCAATGGGTTCACTACTGCACACAGACTGAACCCCAACAGTGAGCTGTGACGATGGCGGACATTGACGCCCTACATGTCCAGCCTCCCAGCACTTGGTGCACACTGGTGATCCATTATCAGTGTATGGGAAGAATCCTCTCTTCGTTCTTGTCCATACAAGACCCGGTGGTGCTGTCTGTCGATTTCTGCTTTGCTGGTTATGTTTCGTCTGTCTTCGTGTTGGTCTTAGTTGACTAGAGAGTGAGTTGATAGAGCATGGCTGATTGTCATAGCCAGCCCCCTCTATCTCTTCAAGCTGCTTCTCTAACTTGGCCAATTTTGCTGAAAGAACATCAAACGAATGCTCTTGGTCTCCAGCTGCCTCTTTGTTCTGGTTCTCCAACTTGAATGCATATTTTCGTAGTTCTTGAAAACTTGTCTGGGGATGTTGGGCTATGAACCTAAACAGCTCTCTTCGAAGCTCTAGATCTTGGACTCCATAGGCATATTGGTCCCTCAATCTTTCCTCCTTGAAGCAATCTATGCCTTCTCTCTTTTCTTGTCTTATGGCCATTGTGAACTCTTTAAACAGTCGGTGAGAAAATTCAAGCAGAGACTCACTTCTTCTCTGCTGCGACTTGAGAAATGTGATCTCCGCCTCTCGCACCGGTACTATTTTTTCAAATGCAAACATAAGTGCATCCAGCAGAGCTTCGGGATCACTTCTAACCTGAGGTGGCTGCAGATCTACCTCTACCCTAGCTGGACCACTTATGTTCACCAGGATGGTTGCTGTCTTCTCTTGAGGCGAGAGATAAGGTCGAAGCTCCCACAGGTCTCTTATTTCTCTGACGAAATCTTCAATTGAAATCTCATCATTTCTGCCATCCCCGCTAAACTGCTTCATTTTTCCAGCAGGCTCTATAACGTAGTGAGGGCGCTGACAGGCAAGCTTCAATGCTTCAAGTTCAGCTTGTAGTCGAGTCAACATCCCCATAGTGAAACATTCCATCCCTTCCGGCTCTCTTCCACTGCACGTGAGACCAACGTCTCTCCCATTAACTGAACTAGGTTCCACCATAATTTTCTCCATCTGGCTGCAGGTCTTAGAAAGTTTTTGGACTTCTGATTGTCTCTTTACTTCGTTAGTCAGGAAGCAGATTTGTACACTTCTGATTCCACAGTTGTCTCTTTTCCTGACCTCACTCGTGCTACCAAGTTTCTGTGGTGGGTTTGGGTGCACAGAAATAATAAGCGATGAAGACAACATGTAGGCCGCTTTCAATTTCTTTATTATGAATGTATGTACACTAAAGATCTGCAGCCATACGAAAACACATGGTGTAGAACCAGGCTCAACAAGGGAGTGGAGATGTCATAGGGCCAGCTACTAACAGCAGACACTACCGTGGCAAGAGACGCCGGTGGAATGGACCACGTTGGTCTGCTTCGCTATGCGGGAAGACCAGACGTCATCATGGGGGGAAAGGTCAAATGGCTATCGGGCTGTCCGGTGTAACCTAACCAAAATACCCACTCCATTACACATGGATAAGTCAAAACTCTCGTAGTCGTACTCTAGGTCTAGATCTAATTTGTAGTCCCTAGGTCTAGAACTCGAGAAATAGGTCTAAATCTAGATTAAGACTTTATCTTTGTGTACTGATGTCAATAGATTTAATTTAGTCTTATATTTTATCTATTTTGTATATATAATCTAGATCTAGTTAAAAGACCAGATCTACTCTATATTAGAATAGCTTCATTCGATGCCACAATTTGTTGATATTAGCAACGGATAAGGCCAATATGTGATGGGTTTCTATACATTTATTACAAATATAATTATTTATTAAATATCTTGAACCATTACTTTTTTATGAACTGTAAATCCTCCTCTTTAATTTGTATCAATCACTTTTACAAAATACGTTTTTTAAAAAATTAGGTTTACTTTCGAAGACATGACCCCTTAGAAACACAAAATACTTACAGATTTGTTACACATTAACCTTTCATTAACGTTGGAATATAAATTATTTTTTAAAATTCGGAATAAAAGAAGGTGAAAAAAAAATAAATCTCTAATGGTTAACATCTTATTGACCCATCTCAGACATTTTTCTCACAAATTATACGATGTAGATTTAATAAAAATAATTTTTCTATAACGACTCGTGTGTTGCTAAGGAGCATATTTGCACATTATAGCAGACTACGCACACAGGCGAAATCGCTATTTTATGCGTCTTGTTCGGTTTAAAATGGGGAGCATGTCAACGCTTGTTTTTTAAATAAAATGTACACACTCTTAAAGAAAAATAGACGGGCTTTTCAATGGTGACATTAACTAAACGATTACATGTCTTTATCGTAAAGAAATTCTATTTTGTTTTTCATTTTTTAAATTTCTTTATATAAAAACAATGTTAATCAATTAGATATTGGTACCATTGTAAAGCTCGTTCATTTTTCTATAAAATACATATGTTCAAAAAAAATATTTATTTGTTGACGTACTCCCCATTTTACGAAAAAACAAACAAGGTATAAAACGATCACAGCCGCTAGCACGAATATTCGGCACGGTGATGTTACGCGTAAAGGATTATCACCCTTATTTTTAACCTACAGGAAAAACGTTCTATATATTATTAAAGGGCTTAAAATAACCTTTCTAATGGTACTATTTTTACTGTAATCGGATGTTTATACCTTAAGATATGGCAGGGTGAAAAACGCCTAAAACAAAA
>JADKLZ010081260.1:0-14328 GCA_021533235.1 Biomphalaria straminea
AGAATATCGTTATCAAGTCAAGACACTTAACGCTGGAGTATTTCAAGTTAAGTCGTTAGGAAATGTAATATTTATTTACCGAGTCAGTTTGTTGTCTCAGTATGTTTTCTTTATCCATTCTTTCTTTAAAATGGTCAGCGTCTATCAATAAATTCAGTGTTAAAGGCTAAACAAATACCATAAGAGTGTTTAGCTCTATTTTTAAAGATAGTCATGGTCGTTTCTTTTAAGCTTACAAACATTACACAGAGTCTAATAATTTTATCTACAAAATAATTAATTTCTGGCTTATTAGACTATGAAATCTTTCAGATCGTTTTTTATGAAACAAAAAAATACTCATTAAGATGTGTTCTTTAGCCCAGCTTTCCAATTCAGAGTTTTATCCAAGTAACTAAAATCGTCAGTAATGTAGAGGTGTGGCTTGAATCCAGCCCTGTAATTAATTTTACAACTAAATAAAAAAGTTAGTTCCCGCGTAAGGTGTGAATGTGACCTCTAGAGAGTGTCACTTTGCTGACTTTAAGAATACGTCAACGTATTTGACTTGTGGTTACCTTTCTATCAATGACCTCAATGTGAAGGGCCAAACCAGTAACAGAGTGGATGGGTTTTGTTCATTTCTACCTCTAGAGATATACCTACACAGCTAGATGGACGTCTGGACAGCGTGACGTAGTCAAGGAATGTAACATCTCAACATGTTAACTAACCCACTCAAGGGAACAGAGTGTACACAAAATGTACCAGCCATTACTGCTTGGTATATAAAACCCATTTATAATGTAAAGTTTAATTTCTATTTAATTAACACACCTTATCTTTATAATAAACGATGTTTGATGCACATGTATATAGGGCTATGCCTTATTTTTAAGCACATTTTTATGTTTTAGTTATAGTGATGGGCAAAAGTTACTAAAATGTTAATAACTATTACTTAAGCTAAAAAATAATTTAGGTCAAAGCCTGACCAACATAAAAAGTGTAGTTACAATCAAAGTTTAATTATTTTTATTAAGAAAGAATCTAAAATGTCAATTATATTTATTTAACTTTTCAACATGTGGTAGCGGTTGAAACGCACAACCCTTTTTTCATGCGATATCAACAACTTTGATTTTCAAAAAAAAAAAAAAAAAAAGATGCAGTTAACAATTTTGTTAGTCTGCATTTAAAGATCGATACGGACTAGTAAAGTAATATGCTGATAGGAGTTATCTGCAATATCTGCATTTCAAAGTAGTATTAAAATGTATTATAAAATGTTGTTCAACATTTTTGCCTAAAGCTTTTATGCAATATTCTAAACTAGTCGACCGGCGGCATAGCATACGCCACTATTTTGCAGGGCAGGTCTTAGGCACTGCAACATATGCGACCGCAGTGGATCAGGCACTTTCTTTGGACCCGTTATAAATTTTAGGTGTATAAATTATTAAATTGAACCATTTTATAACATATAACAGATTTCCCGCGGCCTCTTGATTTACCAGGAGCACCTTGGAAATCTCCTGAAATGTTATTAAATGTTATGCCGCCGGTCGAAAAAGTCCTGAAAATTTCCGGACATTATTAAAATCTTTTTAAAGTAAAAAAAAATATGCTATGCTATTTTGTGAATGAAAATAGTGCGGATTTGGATATATTATTTCCCATTCTCACTATGCTGCGCCATAGGATCTTCCCATTTACTTGTTATAAGTAAAGCGAATGCGTGAATTCATGAATGAAAAATTCTATGAATGGAGCTAAATATGGCTAATTGACCTTAATTTACGCGATATTAAGAATAGAGTTGCACTCATGTAACAATGCTTTAGGAAAACATATTTGAATGTTAATTTGATTAAAATATGAAATGAATGGGCTATAATTAGTATGTTTATGTGCTAAAGCATGAAACTATCTTTGCGAAGAGAAGTTCTATAATCTTAGAGTCGAATTTGTGTTTTATATCTAGATCTAGAGAGATGAGTTACCTTTCGTAATTATGTCTAATGAACGAATGTGCGTAATTAAAGTACTTTCTAAAGTGAAACCAGAGAGTATACTCTATCTGTGTATTGTTGTTCTAGTTTCAATAGTATTACGACACAATAATGTGGAAATACTTTTAATATTATGACAATAATCTGAGAAGAAGAGATAAATATGTAAAAACCACTTTCAAAATAGTGCGGATTGGGATGCACCAATTTCCATTCACACCGCCTGCTGCGCCATGGGATCTTCCCAATTACTTGTTGCTCGTTTGACCTTTTACTTTGAGGATTATAGGCCTACTAGTTGACCGGCGGCATAGCATACGCCGCTATTTACCAGGGCCGGCGACCGCAGTGGGGCCCGCATTTCATAGGACCCGCAATTTTATAGGACCCGCTCTAATTTAAAGTGTAAAAATTATTAAATTAAGCCATTTTATTACTTACAACAGATTCCCCGCGCCATCCTGTCGATTTAACATCCCTACAATTATTTGTCTGTTAAGCTATTGCTTTAAAAGAAATCAAACACATTTTTAACAAAATATAGTCATTTATAACGACCGCAGTGGGGCCCGCATTTCATAGGACCCGCAATTGTATAGGACCCGCTCTAATTTAAAGTGTAAACAATTATTAAATTAAGCCATTTTATTACTTACAACAGATTCCCTGCGCCATCCTGTCGATTTAACATCCCTATAATTATTTGTCTGTTAAGCTATTGCTTTAAAAGAAATCAAACACATTTTTAACATTTTAAAATATAGTCATTTTGTCTCTCTAACCTTGCTAATGCTTTTTTTTTTCCACCACAATTGTTCACATATACTCGTATTAAAGGTCTTTTGCAAGTCAATGGATTTTTTTTTAAAGAATTATAGAGTATTTGCGCTCCAGAAAACTTTTCTCTTCGACTATTAAATACATAAATAATTCGAGTTTTAAATATGGTTCTAATTTTTCGCATTATATAAAATAAGTAAAGCGATTGTGTTAAAAAATGATTAATGGAGCTAAAAATAGACTTGTGCGTTGTTGCTCGTTTGACCTAGATACTTTTTTCTATTACTTTGAGGAATATTATATAGATATATAGATGAGGTTGTTCCAAATTTTTTCAAAGTCACATGGTTGGTGTTTAATTTATGTTAGCTTATAGTGGGAATCTGAAAGACGTGTTAGGTCAATAATTAATAGTTTTAACAGAATTTATTTGTGGCAAACAAAAATTTATTAACTGCATGAATATTAAGTACATTCTTTTTGTAGCTTAAATCTTTGATGAGGCCGAAACTTATAATAGAATCTAGACTTATTATTTAAGTCTAGGTCTAAATCTACAGTTAGGCCTATATATTATATTTATTATATATACTATATATTATAGATCTAAAAGGCATTAGGATAACCAACTCGAGGAAAAAAAAACACATCTTTCTTGCCCAAATGGAATGGACTGCCTGAGCAAGCCAGGAAAACCAGTGACTTGGCACAATTTAAGTCATGGGTAATATGCATGACTGAATGCATGACGCGTAGAACGTAACCATCTCTTTCTAGAAGTAACGTCTGTAAGATAAGAAAAAGTAAATACACAGTGTCCGGCTCATTTTAACAACCTGGTGAGACAGATGTACACATGTACGCCTAGCGCCGGGTCGGCAACCTGGGGCTCGCGAGCCAAATGCGGCTTTTTGGGTGTGCAGCTGCGGCTCTTTAGTTCCATACGCTAATATTATTTATTTCAATATCAGGTGGCCGATCCTTGCTCGGTTAATTAATTTTTTAATGAAGGTTATATACCTGAAGTCATTTTGGGAATATGTTTGAAATTAAGTAAATGAAAGATAGAACAAAAACTACTAATCTGGAAAGTTGCTTTAGTCTTTTGTTAGTTCTAAATGTAATTGCACATGGCGATTAAATATAAAGTCTCTTAAGTCACCTTACAGTCTAGACTCTAGACAAACCACAGAAAACGTCCGTATTATAGTTTTACAATACATCTTTATATTAAACTATTGTAGGCCTACTATTATTGGCTTGGAAAAAAAGTCTTTGCAGTATAACTTCTAAGATGGTTACGTTCAGACATTTAATTTTGGAACTTTTTTAAATAGACTTAAATGATTGCATTAGTTTTCTAAAGAAACGTTTCCATCGGGCATCTCTGTTACGCCGAACAATGTTCGTCCCCCATGCCCTGCCCAGCCTGACTGTCGGACTATATGAAGTTTATACTGGCTTTTACCATCCATCCATCCCAGTGGCGCTACAGCCCGTGGAGGGATATGGTCTGCTTTTACACATCCCTTCATTCATATCTCTCCTGGGCCCTTCGTATCCACGCTTTAAAAAAAACTTAAAACACAATAACTAATCATACATCGGCACATTTAATTTATATACTTTTCTTTCATAGTTCTATACTATATCAATCAATAAGATGGTGTGCAAATGTTTTATTAGGTCTATTGATTCTTTAAAATATTTTGGTGTACTACGGTAAGCATAGTGAAGTAAGAAGTGTTTTTCCCATTCACGTCATGGAAAATTTTCATTCATAAAACCTTCGAGCCCAAATTAATCGTTCGCTCTAGATCTAGATTCTAAATTACATATTATAGCTTTAGCTGCTTTGACACACTTTCCATAGATATATATATATATATATATATATATATATATATATATATATATAAATGTATATATTTCAACGTATCTTTATATTAGTGAGAAAAAAAATTCTCAACTTATTGGTCACACTGGGAAAACTCGAGGTCGACCGTTATATCGGAAAAGAAGATGTCTTATACTCTTATTATCGAAAAATTAATTTTGGCTATACTATTTTATAAATGAATTTTTTTTCCATGACGTCAAAGGGAAAAAAGAAAACTTGACACCACTTACGTCACTAGGCTCACAGCAGTACACTTCGCAAACAAGAACAACTAATCAATCGACCTAATTAAACATTTGCGCATTAACTTATTATGGATTGATCTATTATAAAACTATGGAAGAAAAATAATGAAATTAAATTTGTCAATGTATGATTAGTTATTGTATTTTCAAGGTTTTGAAAATGGACCTCATTCACCAATCGTAAACCAACAACATTTAGCCACGTGATTCTCTATATCTTCTATACAAATTATGTAATTCGCAAAGTCTTCTGCGTGATCCGTTTTTTTCTTTGTTTTATCAATATTATTTAATGGCGATTGGTGAATGAGGTCCATTGTTTACACTTAAATTCCGTAAACCCGTGAGTAACTTTTACTTTGTTATACTCTTCAATTTATCTACGCCTAACTTTCACACACTGAACATGATATCCATGGTCAACAATAACATTTGCGGTGACCTATGTGAAGTGGATTGCACGCGGTCCAGGCAGGGTAGGGTTAAGGATAATAAGTAAAAATTAAGATTTTGTGTTAGAAAATAAGTTCGTCTTTGCATTACAATTTTGTCTATTTTAAGGACGTTTGAATGAGTTTTGGGAGATTTCCTGGAGCGTCTTGAAAACAACGAAACCAAGGGAATCCTATTAAAAGTTATAATGGTTTAATTTAACAATTTACACGTTGAATAAGCGCGAGCTTAATAGCCATCATAGACATACGATAGGCTTACAGCAGTAAACTAAAATATTTCTTTTGCAAACAAGAAAAGAAAATCTTAATTGAACACACTCGGACAATGGTTATGCTAGCCTTGATTTGGCAAAATATGTAGGTCACATCTGGGGCTGCGTAACCAAGGGGAATACTGCATTTCTCATTAATTTTAGGATTCAAAGTCAAGCCTTATTATAAATATTATTTTGCTGGTAAATTATTACCATGTGCTCATGCTTCAGTGTCTTAATGTCTCGTACCAAAGCAAAGGAAATGGTCATAACTGTCGTGCGCGCGTGAAGTTTTCTGTTGTATTTAAGAGTGGTGTTTGAGTGTATAGGAAGTAGTTTTTATTTAGTGCGTTTTGTTGTCTAGAATATTGTGTATTTGTGTGTTTACGTCATCCTTGGTTCCCGCAGGAGAGAGAAAGAGCTTTGGTGTCTTAGTGGATGGTTTGATGTTTGGTCTTGTGTTTTGATTGATGCTCTGTTTTCCCATTGTAACGGGTGATAGGCTTGGGGCTACGTGTAAGAGTGCGTCTCTCCGCCCTTGGAGCTGCATTGTTAGTTATCGTGAGAGAGGTGTGTTATATTTACTGATGATAACATTGTTATTTGAATAACGTGTTAATTGTAATGCCTATGTAATTTTACCAATATCATCTTATCATATTCATTATTTCATTAAATTGTTCAAAGCTTAATACTGTTGTTAACTATTGTAATTTAACTTATCTTTAAGATTAACTGTTGGCTGTGTTAACATTCTGTTGCCTAACATATAGTGTTATGACATGATTAAAGATAGATTTATTTCGGGGATAATTAGGATAAGTTTTTCATTAGTGACGGAAGTGACGATAGGTGAGATTAAAAAACAAGAGAATAGATATTGACGCTAACAACAAACAAGGCGCTTTTGGGATAGAAGAGAATACTCTATACTCGGACGACAACGACGGATCCCTTCTTGAACATTAAAGTTCATTTTATTGTTGAAGCAGTGTCGACTTACTATATCATTGTTCGGTCTTCATTGGTGGTTTGATTTGTGACAGTTTATCATTCAACACCGTGAATCGACAACGCAACAATAGTCGGCATTTAGTTGTACATGCCGTTATCTTTGTTTAGCTTATACTGCTTAGTGAGAGGGTAGGCCCGGGCAAGGCTTCAAACGGAAACGTTTCTTTAGAAAGCTAATCAAATGATTTAAATCTATTAAGAAAAAGTGCTTATTTCAGTTTGTCAAAAAGTGTCTTTTTTACCCTTAACGTAGAGATTTGAGTCACTTGATGTTTCGTACTAAAGCCATAATGAATACACTAATTTCATAATTAAATGTCTGAAAGTAACTATCTGAGAAGTTACAGAGCAAAGACTTTCTTCCAAGCCAATAATAGTAGGCCTTCAAATAAATAATTTTACGCAAAAAATGGATTGTAAAACTATAAGACGGACGTGAGCTGTGATTTGTCTACACTTAAGAGACTTGATATCTAATCGCCATGTACAAGTACATTTAGAAATAACAGAACACTCTTCAGATTAGTAGTCTTTATCCGATTGTTAGTTTTCGTAATTAGAAAAAAAATATTGCCAATATGACTTCGGGTATATAACCTTCCTTAAGAAATTATGTAACTGAGCAAGGCTCGGCCACCTGATATTTGCTCGCTTAAGAGTATAGGATTGAAACATTTTTTTTAAAACAGTTTAACGAGGGCAGCCTTACACCACCTCCCGATACACGCGTCGTCAGTGTCGTCAGTCCGTCAGCAGCTCTCGGAATGATGCCGTCGTCCTGTGTTTCTATGTTGGTTTTGATTCGCTTTCCAAGCAAGAAGAAACGCATCACACCATGTGCTTTGTCTGGGACGTATAGTTTGTTTAAAGTTTGTCGTCTCAAGTAAATGAGTTAGAAGCGAATCAACAAGTAATGCTATTCTGGCAAGCTTTGCAGTACCTATAGAAATGCTTAAAAAGGCAAACCCATAGATAAATAAATATAGACTGGCCAATAAGAGAGTTTTACGAAATGAAAATTTGTGAATTGCAATTGTTTGTACTTTATTTTATGTCTATAAATTTTGTTTAACCTCTAATATTGAAGATCATGCAATTTTTTAATTTTTCATAATTCGGAAATTCGAATTCAATAGATATACATGTTTTCAAGTTACATGATTACATGAAGTTACTTCATTTTCCCAGTCTATATTTATGTATGACTATGGGAAAACCATTTTCAGATGGTCAGTATGTCAAAGACTGTTTCCTAAAGACCTCTGGAGAACTGTTTCGTGATTAAAATATAAAAACAAACAGAAATTTTGAAAAAAAATCAAAGATTTGCAACTATCCGTTAAAATAGTAGAAGATAGAAAAGCTAAAATATCTTCAAATAACACATATTTGCAGGTTGACATAAACAACACGGCAACAGTTGCCCATTATTGACAGGTAAATTTCTTCCTAAGGTCCAAGAAGATCTTTAGGATTGGTACTCTCGAGACAAACTAGAGTGGAAGATAGAGCGAATGCCCTTCAAAAATGCCTTGAAGACAATAAGATCGAGTTAAATCGTTTAAACAGCCACTGACGAAGCCAGAAGTATGACAGGGTAAAATAAAGGAGCAACAACTATTCTTTGGAGCAAAATGTCTAAAGTAGTATCGCGATAAAATCAGTGCTCTTTTGACACGAATTACTTCAGCACAGTAATAAAAGAATCAAAGATGAATAATGTTATAAGATGCATTTTTCTTTCCCTTTATATTTAAGCAACAATATTGAATAGATAATTAGTGAATCAATTACAAAACATTAGTCGGTCCATATTCACATCTAACTCAAGATTCACCTTCACCCACGCCCAGATGTTCTGGACCACTCGGGCACTACATAAGATCTCTCAACCTTCTATCTACATTCTTATCTGCCACTTGTCTTTGATATAATTTCATTCGGATGTTCTTTCTGAAAATATTGAAACCTGCCTGAGTAGATCACTTCGGGGGCCGACTTTAAGTTTGTGTTTCCACACAAACTGTCTTTGTAGCCTTGTTTAATATATATTTATGTAGCTTTAAAAGTATAAATATCCTCGAAAAATATTAGCTTTTCATTAGAATAAGTCAAGGTCCTGTACTTACTTCGAAAGACAACAAATTACCTGACTTTCAGCCAAATCCAGTAAATCTGGAAGAGTCAGATTGTCTTTAATAGTATCCCAGCGTTTGATTTCAAGAAATAGTGTCGCCTTATACGTTAGACTCTTAAAATGTGTAAATAAGGTGGTGCATAGTCCATTCTTTAAGGTCTTTCCTGGTGTACATTTTAATTGGAGACACTCGCCCTGTTATGGGAAATGATTAATTTTTAGATACTTTGTCAAGATACGTTAAGAGATCACACACTAAGAATTATATTTGTTAATGATAATGTTTTGCCCTGCGAAACTAGATACTAAAGAGAATAACAAGATACTCACATGAGGTGCTAACCATGTTGTGTCGTTACATTTGTTTAGCTTCTTGCCATTGGACTCTCTGGCTACATCTTCAACGTTGATTAACATTTGATAAAGGAATGTCCATTTTTTTTTATCAAACATTATACATTCCCCTGTCTTGTTGGTCAGCTCAAACGGATACGCCATCTAATGTATAGGAGAATACTCGTTTCAAACAAACAAAAATATATTTCATTTATATCGTATTACCCCTGTAGCTACTACTAATTAGATAAACACTAGATCGTTACATCTTACAGAAAAAGATAAACAAATAGATATTTGATAATCACGATGATATTTTCTATTTTGCAGACAAAGAAGTCAAAGAAGTGAATAGAGAAACATTTTTTCTACTTTGCACGAACAGTAGGCTATGTAAATATGATTCATTATTCTTTCTACTTACCAAATCACAAATAGAGCAGAAAACATTTTTATAATATTTGCCTGTATACTTGCTGTAGATTTTATATCTATTTCCAGTGAGTTGATCACAAGCTTGAACGATATCTGGATCCATGAGTTTACGTGGGTCACGTCTATCACATTTATTTACGATACTTTCTCTATGGAACAAGCAAATAAGGTTTTGGTTTACGTCCACTAAATACAATAAGCAAAATCGATCTTTAAGATATCCTCACTGTGAAATAGGCTGTTTAAACAATTCATCGTTTTGGACATAGCTAATACCCAGACATTATATAATTTGATCCATTGTCTATTGCTCAAAACAAAAACAACACTTTTAAATCATAAAAAAAAAAACAAGAACAAGGTTTTAAAGACAGTTTGTGTAGAAACACAAACTTAAAATCGGCCACTGAAGTGGTCCACCCATGCAGGTTTCAATATTTTCAGAAAGAACATCCGAATGAAATTATATCAAAGATAAATGACAGATCTTATGTCCAGCGGTACATCTTCCGTACCACTTCTCTGTTTTATGAGTTGGTAACTTATAAAGTAAATACTCAAGTTAAAGCATTATAAATGTTGTAAAATTTAAAATGTGTTGCAATTTATAACATTTTTAATTGTCTTAAAAAATCTGTGCAGAGCAGATTTTCGTTCTACGAAATATCATAGAACAAAGTCTTGAGTACCAACAACGGCTAGCGATCAGTTTCGTAGACTTTAAGAAAGCATTTGATAGTGTCCACCGAGATATCTATGGAAAATAACTAGAGAATACGGCATCCCAGAAAAATTTGTCCAGATCCTACGACACCTATACAGTCAGTCTAGTTGCTGCATTAAAACAGAAGGAGGAACCACAGAGTTTTTTAGCATCGAGACAGGTGTGAGACAGGGGTGCATCTTATCTCCCTTCCTTTTCCTCCTAGCCATCGACTACATAATGAGGAAAGCAATGAACCAGACTGCTTTTGGTATTCCATGGTGTGAACAAAACCGAATGACGGACTTGGACTTCGCCGATGACGTTGCACTACTCGGGGCGACAAATAAAAGTATACAAGAAAGGACGGAGAGCCTAGATAGAGAGGCACCCAAAATTGGCCTCCGCATAAACTTGGATAAGACAAAAATTTTGCGAGTGGGATATAAGGCAAAGGGTGCCCCTGTCAGACTTGGCGAGTCAACGCTTGAAGAGTTGGACAAGTTCACTTACCTTGGCAGCATCATAACAAATGATGGGGATGCATACCATGATGTAGTGTGCCGAATAGGAAAGGCAGGGAGCATTTTCCAAAGGCTGCAGCCTATTTGGACAAGCCAAGCCATTGGACTCGAGACAAAAATACACCTTCTCAACACAATTGTCATTCCAACTGCAACATATGCATGTGAGACATGGAAGTCATCTGTCAAAATTGAGAAGAGACTAAATGTGGCTCAACAAAAATGGCTGAGACGGATTCTGAGAGTCAGTTACTCAGATCGGGTCTCAAACAAGGAAATCCTATGCCGAACTGGGAGTCGAACACTCAGTAAGGTTGTGACAGAACGTCGCATGAGGTTTGCGGGACATGTTCTACGACAAAATGAACTACGCATACCAAGAATTGCGATGACATGGAGGCCAATACGAGGAAAACGCAAACAGGACGTCCTCGTATAACTTGGCGTCATACCTTCATGGAGGACCTCAAAACAGTGGACACCAGATGGGAGGAGGCTTCAGACATTGCCAATGACAGATCATTATGGAGACAGCTTGCCGCCCAATGCGCCGAACGGCGCGGGAGGTCCTAAGTATAAGTAAGTAAATTGTCTTAAATTAGGTCTCATTTATATTGCATACTAATTAGGTTATTTCACTTTAAATACTGCTTGCATAAAATATTTTTAAAAATTTAATTTTGAGCTTTTAGAAAAGAAAAAAGTAGCTGTTGCATCAGAACTTTCAATGATCTAAAATATTGTGATGGCCGATTTTCATTTTCTCTTCTACTTTCTGATCTCTAAACGGGAAGGACGGACAGAAAGACAGACAGAAAAACAGACAGACAGACGGACAGACAGGTCACAAAAAACTAAAAGCGTCTTTTCTCCTGCGGGGGCTGCTAAAAATAAAAAAAAAAACTTTAAAAAAGACAATTTTGTCAAGCTTTAAGAGAAATTGGCTCTTAGTAGAAACTGAATGTTACATTTAAAAAAATACAAACATTATCACCCTTCCCAGACAATGGACTTATATATATATTGTAACGAACTTCTCAGGCCTTCTGCAAACACTGCTTAACATAAACACAACACATCTAACTCAAGAACTTAACAAGAGCTTCAAAAACACAGTGGTGGTTTAATAACAAATACAACACCACAGCCAATAAACACAATTGGCTCCACTAACTGCAAATGCTTAAACAGGAATGGAACTACCTAACTAAAACAACAGTCTCCAAAACGCGTAATGCTACATTTTCAAAGCCTGTTCATAACACCAGTTCTAACTGTCTCTCTCTGCTGGACTCTGTCTCTAACTAACAGTCTCTAACACACAGATCTAGTCCGTCCAAGCTTTAGAACACATAAGCACAGGTACAGGTCACACCAGGGCCAGCCGTTGACCTGTGACCCGCCTTCGTCGATTAAGCCTGTATCAGTGGGTCTCACACATATACACATTTCAGTTCGCCACTGGAGATGTAACAATATATTATATTGCAATATGAGAACAGTCTTAGGTGCAGTACAATTCTAATTTGCATAAATGATTAACCAAATAGCATTATTTCAGGATAACATAATATATCAAACTAGGCGTTTGGTTTGTGGGCAGCAGGGCGTGTCCGCACGCCGACGGGCCATGCCTGCCTCTCATCTTGGGGCCAAACCTCCTCCGAGACCCTTGCAGTTTAGCCTGAGACTTCGCAGCCTCAGTTTCCATCTGCCTCCACGAGGAGGTACTGCTTAGGACTTGCTGTGGAGAGGCTATGTACTGGCAAGAGAGACTTACAAAATTGCTCCCCTTTCACAGATGCTAGCCAGCGGTGGCAACAAGTTAGCTACCACACTAGACGCATCACGCAGCTTTTGGACATATTTTACGTTATACAGATGTATGCAAACGGGATATGAAGCTCTTTACGATCGACACCAGCAACTGGGAAGAGGTGGCACTGGATAGATCCACATGGAGAGAGAGCATAAAGGAGGGGTCTTTGATTGCAGATGCCATACACAACAGAAGCAGAAAGAAGGGTAATAGTGCAACGACGCCTGGTGACTACATATGCCCAACCTGCGATCGCAGCTGTATGTCAAGGATCGGCCTCTTTAGTCACACAAGAGCTTGCAAGGGGAAAAGATCGTCTCCCGAGACATAAAATGCCATAGAATATATCAAATAATAAAAAAATAACACAAGATACAGACATTTTTCAAAGATTAGATGAGTTACAAAAATGGGAATAAAATTGGAGCATGTCTTTCCACCCAAAAAATGTCAGTTATTAAGAGTAAAAAAAAAACTAAAACAAATTTATTGCACTTATTTTATTCATGGTAGACCACCAACATAGCCTAAAAACACAAAATACCTAGGTGTTATAGTAAATGAAAAACTGTCATGGAATCCCCATATCGATGAAACTTTAAATAAAAATCAAACAAATCATTAGGGTTTATTAAATAAAATTTCTATTAATTAAAAAAGAACATAAAACTAAAATTCTATTTAACCCTGTGTGTACCAATAATAGAATATTCATCCTCTGTTTGGGAATTCTCAACTCAAGGAAACATTAAGAATCTGGAACAGACACAAAATAGAGCAGTGAGATTCATGCCACAATCTCGGTTGACATCGCTGTTAAATATTTACCTTCGGTTAAGACGGTGAAAGGACACGTGAAAATCCTGATGTAGAAACAGCAAATAGGATGATAAAATTGACTTAGTTCAGTCAAGTCAAGGCATTGAAGTAGTATCTTTTGGACCAGGCGGTCAAGTAGTATATTTTGGTCCGTAAGTCAATAGTAACTTAGAGAGTCGAGTTGTGACTTTGAATTAAGTAGTATCTTTTGGGCAGACAAAACTAGTATTCTTCTGATACATATATTTCTAGTAGTGATTATTCTGATTATTGTTACCCGCTATGACGCGGATGTGATTTGACAAGATTAACTACATTGGATACTTATTATACTGCTGTTATGCGGATGTAATTATATTTCGTACTTATTGTACAACTGCCAAAAAGTTGCAGTGTTATTATTATTATCAAATAAACTTTATATTTTGTCTGCCATAGAGAATTCACTTTAATCTGTAACATCTGTGTTTGTCTTGTACCAAGTGTGACTCCAGGAAGCAAGAACGTAGCAGTCTACGCATTCGCGACACATTACCAGTAACCAGTCCAATGTGTAATAATAATACAGCATTCTTTAACATTACACTTTACAACTTTACACCACTTTCGAAAGGATATTTAGCCCATAAATTAGCAAGCTGAATAAATAAATCGTTAAATACTTACAGAGAGAAGTTGATTGTTTATAATGTGACAATAACATTACCTGAGGCTAAATGGTGCATAGTAACACTCAGAAGGCCTTGAGTCTTTTGGAAAATTTTGAAAAACAAAACATACTTCTCTATTCAATAATATCAGTTGGATGAGCTCATTGATATTCTCAGCCTGGTAGATCTTCATGTAGCTTTCACAGGTTGCGTTGAAACCAAAATATTTTGGCTGAAATAAAATCCTTCAAACATTACACAGTCGA
>JADKLZ010081274.1:0-10666 GCA_021533235.1 Biomphalaria straminea
GCACGATTACAAACACGGGTAACATAAAAGTCCATTGAACGATCACTACACCATGAAATATTATATTTGATGAGATGAAATGAAACGGCTTGCTGTCTTTTTCTTTACTTCTCTATGATAACGTTTTGTTTCTGGAATCTTCCCTTCTTTTTCACTCTTATTTCACCTTGTTAATTTTTGTTATAATATTAAAAAATGTTATCCTTAATTAAATCTTTCAATCAATGTATCATTTAAATTAAAAAAAAAAAAGGCTAATTTTATAACACAAAATTTTTTTTTAATGCAATCAAGATATAATTTAAAAATCCATATTAATGGTTGTAATTAACAAAAAACATTAACTACTAGTAAAAGATATAAAGTTGTTTTTTTTAAAGGCATACCGTAGATTCGAAACATCACTCTATGTTCACCTCCTGTAATATTAAGTAAAATATATATATAATATAGGAGTGGAAAAATTGATACACATATGTTAATATTCTAGCAGTTTACACCGATGGCTGCTCCCGTTGAGTTTTTTAAGGCTACAAACTGTTGTTTTTTTGGCCCTAACATTTCCTCCGTCTCTTATAATTCCAATAAACAAACCACATTTTACGGTACCCTTTAAATACTCTTAAGCCTGTAAAATTGTGTATTTGAGTTGAAATCAAATGGCTCGCTGCCTTTTTTTCCTTTTCTATCTCTCAATTTCTCTCTGGAACCTTTAATAATTCTATTTACAAAACTATTTCCAACTCACTCCATGTACCTCAATTTCTGTCTTGCCTAAAGTTTATACAGTTATTTCTCCAACACTTCTTCTCTATCCAGCTGAAATTTTGCACAATTATTTTCATGACTGGACAACAGAAGAATCGTTTTTTTTTTAAAAACTAACGAATTAGTTAATTAACCACATTTTGTTTTATATCTCAAACGCAGGAAAGAAGTACTACATGACTTAAATGGTGGTATAAGCTGAATTAGTTTCTTTTCCATGAAAGAAATAGTACTTGACTGAAGCGTTGGTCTTTATTGAATTAACAACCTTTATTTTAGGCTTAGTGAACATAAACATAAAATAGAGAATAGATAACAATACAATCTTTCATGTTCCTTTGTAAACCTCCATGCACTAGACTCTTCGCTAGCTTAGTGTTAATCGCAATGGCTTGAGAAACCTGAGAAGAAGTATTTAGCTCGTAAGTTCATTTCCAGGTCATTTTCCTTTTTTTATTTACATACATGTAAAAAGTGATAATAAAGATATCCCCTTTCTTTCTCCTCTAACCTTTTCCAACTTTTCTAGACAAGGATAAGATCATAGCGTATTAAGATCAATAAATTCATGAACTTGCTCTTAACGAAAACAATTGATGTATAATATTAATAAATTTTCAGATTTATTAATCTTAGTCTAGATCCAATACAAATTAAATTACATGACTGATCGATCAAATTGATGCACTACATACAAAGTTTTTTATACCTTTTTTTTCGTTATAGAAATAAAACCAAATAATTTACTGTCACACCTTCAAGTGTACGTGTAAAACTTTATTGTAACATCTGAATTAGGAGTAAAAATAAAAATTTTTAAAAATTTATGAATCTTGTTTGTAAATAAAATTTTCATAATTTTTTTTAATTTTTAAAATAAATTTTCATATATATTTAGTATCTATAGCAATGATGGTGATAGACAAAAAAATCGTATTTCAAAACCTGGACACTAACTTCTAGAAGTACGATAGAAAAGGTTTAAATAAATTGCATATCGGTATCGGAATATATAAATTCTGCCAATGGAATCGGAAATATTGAAAATAAAAAATAGAAAAAATAATAACATATCTTACATTTATTTCGGGATAAAGTGACAGGGGATGAAATGACTGGTCACCCTAATATATATATATATAATATGTATATATATATATACATATATATATGGTGGGAAGCGTGGTCGAGAGGCCAAGTGCGGCTTGATCTTGGCTTGTTTGGCTACCTAGAAGGGTGCCCGAGGTTCGACACCCGACTCGGGCAGAGTTGTGTTTACTGAGTGCCCAAAGGCAGCACGGAAAACATACTCCTAGATACCCCCCCACACACACTGGTCCACAAATGAGATTGGACCAAAGCGCTCTGATCATGCTATACGCATGAAAGTAGCGCTATAGAAAAGCTATAATAATAATAATAATAATACTTCGGTCCTTCCGCGCCGTTCGGCGCATTGGGGGGCAGGCTGTCTCCATAAAGATCTGTCATTTGCAATGTCTGAAGCCTCCATCCACCTGGCGTCCACTGTTCTGAGGTCCTCCATGAAGGCATGACGCCAAGTTATACCAGGACGTCCCTGTTTGCGTTTTCCTCGTATTGGCCTCCATGTCATCTCAATTCTTGGTATGCGTATTTCATTTTGTCGTAGAACATGTCCTGGAAACCTCATGCTACGTTCTGTCACAACCTCACTAAGTTTTCGACTCACAGTTCGGCATAGGATTTCCTTGTTTGAGACTCGATCTGTGTAACTGACTCTCAGAATCAGTCTCAGCCATTTTTGTTGAGCCTCATTTAGTCTCTTCTCAATTTTGACAGATGACTTCCATGTCCCACGTGCATATGTTGCAGTTGGAATGACGATTGTGTTGAGAAGGTGTATTTTTTTCTCGAGTCCAATGGCTTGGCTTGTCCAAATAGGCTTCAGCCTTTGGAAAATGCTCCCTGCCTTTCCTATTCGGCACACTACATCATGGTATGCATCCCCATTATTTGTTATGATGCTGCAAAGGTAAGTGAACTTGTCCAACTCTTTAAGACTTGACTCGCCAAGTCTGACAGGGGCACCTTTTGCCTTATATCCCACTCGCAAAATTTTTGTCTTATCCAAGTTTATGCGGAGGCCAATTTTGGGTGCCTCTCTATCTAGGCTCTCCGTCATTTCTTGTATACTTTTATTTGTAGCACCGAGTAGTGCAAAGTCATCGGCGAAGTCCAAGTCCGTCATTCGGTTTGGTTCACACCATGGAATACCAAAGGCAGTCTGGTTCATTGCTTTCCTCATTATGTAGTCGATGGCTAGGAGGAAAAGAAAGGGAGATAAGATGCACCCCTGTCTCACACCTGTCTCAATTCTAAAAAACTCTGTTGTTCTTCCTTCTGATTTAATGTAGCAACTAGACTGACTGTATAGGTGACTTAGAATCTGGACGAATTTTTCTGGGATGCCGTATTCTCTAGCTATTTTCCATAGTGATTCTCGGAGGACACTATCAAATGCTTTCATAAAGTCTACGAAACTGATTACTAACCGTTGTTGATACCCAAGACTTTGTTCCATGATATTTCTTAGAACGAAGATCAATCTGCTCTGCACATGATCTGCCTCTTCGGAATCCTGTTTTTTCTTCTCTGAGCCTCTCGTCTACAGACTGTTGAAGCCGTCTCAACAAACAGTGCTGAAAACTTTGCCGGGAAAGAGAGGAGAGTAATGCACCTCCAGTTGTTGCAGTCTGCCAGGTTGCCCTTTTTTTGGAAGCTTTGCAATGACTCCTTTTTGCCAGTCCTCAGGGACTTTTGAAGTTCGCCAGTAAAGATTTAAGAGATCAGTCATTCTGTTAACAATGCACTGTCCTCCGTGTTTTAGCATTTCTGCTGACACCATGTCTAGCCCTGGTGCTTTTTTGTTCTTTAGCACTGCAATGGCCATGGTAACTTCCTCTGCAGTTATTGAGTCTGCCTTGACCTTGAGATCATTGTCTGGACAGGGGTCCCTGAATGTGTAAGTCAGGTCTGACGAAGCTTGGTTAAGGGTCTCTTTAAAGGGAAACTCTCATGGTTTTGACAATTTTTGATATAATATGTGTTTTGATTTACAGATAATGAATATATTATTCTTTTTTTTTTAATTTGCAAGAATAACTTAGTAATTGATGTTTTTCTGACGTAATTTTTCTGCGCATCCAAAACGGTCAGATTTTCACGGAATTTCTGTGACGTCACGAACAGATACACAAATCCTATACTACTACAAGTACCTACTGAATAACGGAAAGCCAAACAGTCAAGTTTACATTCTCGTAAAAGAAATATATCTTCGTCTATGCAGTTAGATCTAAATATTGTAAGCAAAGAAAAAAATGCATGTTGAAAGTAGATTTACATGCTTGACTAACCACGGAAGTGTATATTTTCTCGCCTGACCACTTAACACACAACAAACATTATCGCTTGGTTGTCTTGTCATGACCGACTACACGTAGTCTAGACTAGCCTTACTCTGACCAGTTTGTTCGAATCAGTCAGACACACGATATATTTACTTCTTTTTTTTCGAGTTGGTTATCCTAATGCTTTTACATCTCCCTCTCTCTATATATAAAACTATAGAATATACCGTCACTAAGCCTAAGAGCCTGATAGCTACTGTAAGAAAGAAGCGATACGATTGGTTAAATCTAGTTTCCCTTTCAGTATTGTTAATGGAAGTGACGTATGCCTAAAATAAAAACCAAATCTCAAAGAACCCCGTTTTTTAGTAGGCGTGGCGAATTTACTGTCTAATTTATTAATTATAAATGTTTCTAAGCATTTAAATAAAAAATGATATAATGTTTACTACTACAACTTTTTACGCAGAATTTAAATATGTGAATAACTCAAATTTGAAAAACTATGAGAGTTTCCCTTTAAAGTGCTCAACCCATCTTGCATCCTTCTCTTCTTTTCAGAGTTTTGCCTTGCTTGTCTTTTATCGGTGCTCCATGTCCTCTCTTTGCTCCAGTGAGATCTCGGACAATACGATGGAGAGTTTTTGTGTCGTTTCTGCTTGCGGCTGCTTGCGCCTCTTGACCCTTCTGTTCAATCCAGTCACGTTTAACTCGCCGACAGCTTCTCTTTACTTTCAGGTCTGCTTCTCTATAAGCTTCTTCAGCTAGGCTGCGATCCTGTGTTTCATTTTTCTGATCTCGTCTAAGTTTGGCCTCTTTCCTCTCATCAATCAATTTCCATGTTCTGTCTTGTACCGTTCCTTGTATGAACCTCGCCTCCTTCCGATAACTTATATATATATATATATACATATAATACATTTAATTATGACAAAACCATAATATACTCAGGACACGATAAGAAACACATTGGTGGTATAGGAATTATCATGTTTAAAATAGCAGCTTCAGCGCTAATTGCTTGGAAGCCAGTCAGCAGCGCATCATTACAGCTCGACTGCAAACGAACCAAATTAAAATCACTATATATATATATATATATATTGTTGAATTGATTACTGTGGCATAGACATTCCCTCTTAATTGTATTATATTTTCAATAAACGAAACACATTTTATGTTATTTGTTTAGATAAAATGAAGCGGCTTGCTAAACACAAATTTACATTTCTTTTTTTTTTTCTATTTTTTTTCAATATATTCTAAAATATATTTGAAATATCCATATTAATGATGATTTTTTACACAAAAAATATCATATACAAAGGCTGGACAGTAACTACTAGAGAAAAAAATAAGAAATGATTGCATACCGCGGATTTCAATTATACACTGGCGATTCTTATCTGTAATATTAAAGAAACAAATTAAAATATATATAAAAATTAAAGAGTATAAATGTAGGTACTTATTTATATATACAAGTTTTTATTTATATATGACAAAGATGGCAATAAGGTGGGGTTTTTTTAACATCCATCAAACGATCAGCTACTCACTACACACCTTTCAGCTTTAAATTCTAGTTATTGCACCGTTGATTTTTTGTTGTTGGGGTTGTTGTTTTTGCACCCTTTAATCATATGGCAAGAATGATACCGTATCAAATATCGAAAAACTTTTTAGAAAACTCAGCAAAAAAAAATGTTTTCCTTGATTACGGTAATAATTGTATTTAGAGACGGTCTTTCTTTATACCCGAGTTTCCAATGACGATCTTCTAAACCTAACATTTTACGTTTGTTACCTCCTTAGTAAGCTAGTGAGGAGTCTCAAGCTCATCTAGAGTTGTCCGGGTCGAAACACTGGGCCAAGCGTTTTCCTGCATTTTTAAAATACCTCTGTCACGGATGAATGTGTGTTTGAATGTATAATCTATATTTATATATGCGCGAATGACCGGAAGTGTGTTAGTTGTCAGAGAAAGTCCAGCTTGCTGTGAGATGCCGTAACGGTTATTAAAGTTTCTCTGTGTTTGATCAAGTGTTACTTGTTTATTTCGTAAATACAGCTGAACCAGGGACACATAGACGTATCGAGACGTAAACGAGTCATAAATATAAATCTAAATAAGAAGAGTTGTGACAACCTCTATTAAAGTCGTTCCTTTATGGAGGAACCTGGTTGTTTGCTGATCTCAAAAATATATATAACGATTTTTCTAGAGATTTAACAGTTTATGTATATCGATGACAAAAGGAATTACTAGTTCGTTTATCTTCCAAAACAAATATATCTTTTTGAAAACAACGCACAGGTATAAAAGAATTGCATGTCAAATATAAAGAATTTAAGAAGAGTTCGATACTGAATTTTGAGATACATTTAAGACAGTACAGCATGTATGTTTGTAATGGGCTAAATTGTTGTTTTTCTCGTTTTCAGCAAGTCGACTTGTATCGCAAAGCTTCTCAAAATGTAGTACGCATACCATGTCTGGTATTTCAAGCTATGCCAAGTGGTACTCCTATGATCCTTTATTCTCCATGAATTGATATCTTCTTTTTTTCTGTTTTCACTTTTTTTTCATCTTAACTTACAGGATGCAATCAATTTAAAAACTAAAGCATGATACTTTTTTAGTTTACTTTAGTATAATTCCTGAGGGCGCGGTGGCTGAGCGGTAAAGCGCTTGGCTTCCGTACTGGAGGTCCCGGGTTCAAATCCTGGTGAAGGCTGGGATTTTTATTTCGGGATTTTCGGGCGCCCTTGAGTCCACCCAGCTCTAATGGGTACCTGACTTTAGTTGGGGAAAAGTAAAGGCGGTTGGTCGTTGTGCTGGCCACATGACACCCTCGTTAACCGTGGGCCACAGAATCAGATGACCTTTACATCATCTGCCCTATAGACCACTAGGTCTGAAAGGGGAACTTTACTTTTAAGTATAATTCCTTGGTGATTTCGAGTTTGGTGTGTTTCTAATTAGTGATCTTTTCAGTTAGATTTATTACACATTGCCTCAATGTAGTTGGTAGTTTACATTCTGTGCAGTTTAAACCTTTTTTACCGTCTTCACAAAAGTTCCAGAAATAAGAAATGTGTAGGACCAAATAAAGACTGTGGATCAAATAAAGTCTTCCGGACAAAATCGCGATATTCTTCAGCAATCAGAAATTGTCTAAAAAGTGTATCAAGTCATCTTTACTTCAGCGACATTTTAGTAACAAGCACAAAGATCATTAAAGATAACTGTTTGGTCAGGCCGGAGTACCAATCTTTTGAAGAAACCCCATTCGAAATATGTATTATATTTTCTGTTTCTTAAGTTGGGTAGTGAATTTGAAAGCAAAAGATTGTATCCCTTTTTTTTTGTATTTGAGGTTTAATAACTTCTTCCATTCAAGAAGCAAGATGAATTGTTTGGGCTCACATATAACATTTTCAGTGACATCATTCCGGGGTCAATGGAGGGTAAAACATTAAGATCTTTAGTGTAATTATTTAAACACTTTTAGTTTATAATATTTTAATAATAATTAAAAATTGTGTTCTAAGTCACTAGGACGTCGTCATCAGGTTCTATATTGTGAAGAGATTATTGCTACGGGATCAGTTCAAAGGAAGTCAATAAAAGGAAATAAGAATAATAAATAAGAATGATAAGAATGTAGAAAGAACTTTAACAGATCTTATGTAGTGCCCCAGCGGTCAAAATATACATATTCCGTGCTTTGATCTCTCAACGTTTGCCTTGTAAAGCCGATGTTATGCGCAACTTCCACACCTCGTTTATGAGTTGGTTACTTAGATAGTAAATACTCATAAGTTTGAACAAATAAAACGTGAAATAAAATGCAGTGTATAACATTATTAATTGTCTTAAGTTAGATCTCATTTATAATGCATACTAATTAGGTTTTTTCTCTTTTAAAACTGTTTGCATAAGTGATTTTTAAAAATTAGATTTTGAGCTTTTAGAAAAGAAAAAAGTAGTCGTTGCATCAGAACTTTGAATGATCTAAAATATTGTGATGTCCGATTTTCATTTTCTCTTCTACTTTCTGAGATCTAAACGGGACGGATGGACGGACAGACAGACGGACAGGCCACACAAAACTAATAGCGTCTTTTCCCCTTTCGGAGACCGCTAAAAATTGGTATTTGAAAGTTAACATAACAACTAGCTTATAAATAGATATTTGGGTCCATCTCACATCTGTGAATATCTGACATAGAGAGAATTTAAAACATATTTGTTTTACAATACGCATTTATTTTAATTAAATACTTTTCGATACCTTTTTTTCTTTCTCTTTATTTTTTATCTTGACTAGTTGACCGGCGGCATAGCATACGCCGCTATTTACCAGGGCCGGCGACCGCAGTGGGGCCCGCATTTCATAGGACACGCAATTTTATAGGACCCGCTCTAATTTAAAGTGTAAAAATTATTAAATTAAGCCATTTTATTACTTACAACAGATTCCCCGCGCCATCCTGTCGATTTAACATATCTATAATTATTTGTCTGTTAAGCTATTGCTTTAAAAGAAATCAAACACATTTTTAACAAAATATAGTCATTTATTACGCTGTTAACCATCAAGCTGTAAGGGAAATAAGTCTTTGGCATATGGTTGAACACAATCTGCAATTACAAACACAATAGCACACTACAGACTGAAAAGATAAAATTAAAAAGTCGAAGAACAAAACTCCACTTGTCTCTCTAACCTTGCTAATGCTTTTTTTTTCCACCACAATTGTTCACAAATACTCGTATTAAAGGTCTTTTGCAAGTCAATGGATTTTTTTCTAAAGATTTATAGAGCATTTGCGCTCTAGAAAACTTTCTCTTTGACTATTAAATACATAAATAATTCGAGTTTTAAATATGGTTCTAATTTTTCGCATTATAAAATAGTAAAGCGAATGCGTTAAAAAAATTATTAATGGAGCTAAAATAGAAATGACCTCTTTACTTGTTGTTGCATGTTGTTGCACGTTTGACCTCTTACTTTGAGAAATAATATATAGATTCTGCGTATCTCACTTTCTACATTAAAACAGCGATGTCGTTGCGAACGCCGGAATGGACAGTATAGAGGGACTTCTTATGGTCCAACAGCTACGCTGGGCAGGGCACGTATCCCGTATGGGAGACGAACGTATGCCAAAGGCAGTCTTTTTTTGTGTGCTAAAAGGTGGTCGGCGTAACAGAGGCGCCCCAAGGAAACGCTTCAATGACCAGCTTAGGCGTCAACTTTCCTGGCTGCATGCGGCGTCGGAACGAGACAGCTGGAGGTTACTCACGAAAGCCGCGGGATACACATTTGAGACCAGAAGAAAATCTGCTGCCGAGGACAAACGCAGACGACGAAAAGAAAATCTAAATCGACCACCTGCGGACAATGGTTTTGCTTGCCCTGGATGTGGCAAAATATGTAGGTCACAGCTGGGACTGCGCAGCCACGGAAAATACTGTATTCCTCACTTATCTTCGGACTCGAAGACAAGCCTATTATTACATAAATAACCAAAATAATTTAAGTTTAAGTTTGTGTTTTTTCTTCATCAACCTAATCTCAGTATTTCTTTGAGTCTCTGTACTTTTTAAAGTTTTTTTTCAAACTTAAAAAAATATCTTTTTTATAATTTAGCCTACAAGAAAAGGTAAAGATATTCTTTAATAGAACTTCATTGTAGCATTTCAAATCAAGCAAAGTTAATCTCTTAATAACTCTTATTTTAAATTAAAGTTTAATATTTTTCCATTTTTCTAATTTTATTCACGATATATTTTATGGTGCTAATTGATAAATAAAAGTATCACTATTTCGAAACTTGTAAAGTGGCTACTAGGATTAAGTATGTAATTAATAAATTCTTATTATTCTAGCCAGATTTATTATTACTGAGCAGATGCCATCTTATGTTAGAGTATTATTTATTAACAGTGTTTTAATAGTTGGTTGTTTATAGTTAAATCTAAGAGTTATGTTTGGGAATCTGGTTATTTTTTCTCTGTTATTAGATACATGGTGTTTATAATTGATAAATAAATTACATACCTGACGACGTGAGCTTCAATTTCATAATTATAACACCAACCTCTGAAATCGTACAAATAGATAATGTATGTATATACTTAAGAGAGAGGGGTGAGAGAGCTTTTCCTACTCCAACGTGTTAGCCATGAAGATCACTTTCGTCAATAAGTGATTTAAAGGCTTCATTGTAGCATTTTAAATCAATCAAGGCTTAGCTCTCAATAACTCCTATTTCAAATTAAAGTTTAACATTTTTCTATTTTTCAAATTATATTTACGATATATTTTAAACATGTATAACAATGGTGCTAATTGATAAATAAAGGTATCACTTTTTGAAACTTAAAATTTGGCTACTAGAATTAAGTATAAATTTGATAATAAATTACATACCTGGCGAGTTAGGCTTAAATTTCAGAAATGGATCACCGAACTCTGAAATTTTACAAATAACTA
>JADKLZ010081363.1:710-25880 GCA_021533235.1 Biomphalaria straminea
CGGCTCAAAGAGCACAATTTTCGAATCAATTTCTCTTTGTGATTTAGGTATTAAATAGTACGTAATAAACATATCTAACAGTAATGATGGACGAGCTGATTAGTATTCAAGTAATCCGATCGGATTAACTGTCTTTTAATTTAAATTGTATACAATTTTCATCTTTCTGCGAACCCCTTTCGGTCTTCTTGTGGACCCCTGGGTGTCCGCGGACCCCAGTTTGAGAAACACTGACCTACTCATTCTATTGTAAAAGACAAAAGTTGAATCTTCTTTCACTTCGACCACGTCTTCAGATTTACCAAAGTTGTTTAAGTGTTGAGAAAAATAGTAAGGGCTTAAATAGTGTTAAAGTTTACAAAATGGCTGCCTGTACTGCGCATTAGGTTCCTACTTGAATATATGACCTTAAGCCTTAGGAAATAAGTGCAGGCATTCATTGTCCTAAAAAAACAAGCATGAATAAAAAAAAATAGGAATAAAAGTGAATAAAATAATTATCAAATTAATTCATTAAATAGTGGTAATGAATTAATTGCGTTTGATACCCACAAAGTGAAATAAACCTTAACGCAATGTTTTCTGTAAATGTGGAGTTCTTCTACAGGTAAAGTATATTAATTTGCTACTTTCACTTTCACTCTGTTTACACGACTCCATCGAATTCTTTCATATGACGACAACTGACCACAGCTTAAACTCACAACGTGATCATCTATCTGACCACAACTTACACATAGAAATAAGTATAGTCACATAAGTCCAATAGCCTCTCCGGCTACGCTCATAAAATTTGGTAACTAGTTATTTTTATTATTTATTATTTTTTAGGGGGTTTTCAACCTTGAAAACCTTTGGCTACGCGAATGAAATCCTGGCTACTTTATTAATTTTTTTGACGGGGCTTTAACATAAATCTTCCCTTGGCTATGCTCATAGTATTTAGTGATTATATTATTGCTTTAGTTTTTTTTTTATTTGAGGGGTTTTACCTCAAACTACTAAAGACTAGAGGGAGAGTTTTAAAGTAAACCTTCCGCCCCCCCAACAGGGGTGTAGCTAGGAATTTTTTATCGTTTGGGACTTCTTTGGGGGCATCTGCATTTTGCATAATATTTAATTTTAATGTAAAAACACTGATTCGGGGCTCCCCTTAAGTGCAGGCTCTGGGAAATTTTCAACTTTTCTTCCCTCATTCCCCACCCTAACTACGCTACTGCCCCCCCCTTTGTTTGAATAGAAAACTAACTAATAATGATAGTGTAAATTAAGGTTTTGTCTGTGTGCTTGTGAGAAGCAAGCTGAAAGTCCCATAGCAAAACAAATTATGTTAACCTTTTTTTAAACCTTCCTAGATCTAGACTTGATTACATATTCAAACTAAAAAGTACCAATACAAATTATTTGAGCACTTTAATCTGATTTTTAACAAATTTTAACTGCTATGAAACAAGAAACAATTTTGATGATATTGACACTTATACCTAATCATAGACATAAATAAATATAGACTGGCCAATTAGACTATTTTATGAAACGAAAATTTGTGAATTTCAATTGTGTGTACTTAATGTCTATGAGTTTTGTTTAATCTCTAAGACTGAAGATCATGCAATTTTTTAATTTTTCATAATTCGGAAATCCAAATACAATAGATATACATGTTTTCAGTCTATATTTATTTATGACCTAATAAACGCCACATTTTTAAATCGCTAATTTCTGTTTAGTGGTATGTTTCTGGGCTCTGCCACATTTTCAAACTAATGAGTATAAAACGTGTATCGATCCCACGCTTACATTGACTAAAACGATTACAATAAACACATATCGATATCATTATTTAATTAGCATAATATAACTATCGATACTTACGCTGGTGTAGATTTCGAGGTTTTCTAAAAATCCAATTTAAACACTAGATCTAAATCTAAATTCATTTCGTTCTAAGTCCGAATAATAAGAAAACATGGGGAGGAACATTGTATACAGCATAAAGTCTTCCTAAGTTGTGTTGTCAGAAGTATTGTAAAAAGCTTAAGAGGCAACCTCTACATTAATGTTTACCAGATAAACCAGCGCAGTGGAGGCCAAACGAACACGGAAGAAAAAGAAATAATGTAGAAAGGGGAGGGGGAAACGCTAGAAAAGGCTGAGATTAGCAAAAGATCAAAGAGAGTACATTGGTGGCATTGGAAGAAAGAAAGGGGACGCTATTCACATGTATTGTCACAGCGCTCGAAGCAGACGTGGAACTATTGAAAGAATGAATGAAATAAATCAATAATATTTCTTGGATAGTGAAAATGATTCCGCTTGAGAAATGGAAAAGAAAGACCATTACAAGTGAATACTATGAGAGATTTCCAAAAATAGTATCAATGATCATAACTTATTAGTATTTTATTAATAGCAATAACCGTTAACCTACTTATAGCGATGTGCTGTATTTTTGTTTAAATAGAAGAGATGCAGCTATAGCGAAGATCTATGTAGGTATTTTCTGTATATTTGACTTTGCTAAGGCATTTATTAAAACTTTTTCATGCGTCGCATTTTATGACTTAACACTGTACCGATTTAAGAGATTCTTTTCTAGATTGGATGAAAGATATCCACATTTGAATTGGCAATAAAATCAAAAGAAGCATAGAATGAATTTACGGAAATAAATTTTAGTACACATTAGAGTATAATCAGAGTGGAAGCCAATAGTAGCTGCACCGCACTCTCTGGAGCTTATAAGAAGTAAAGCCATTAAGAAGAGAGAGTATTGTTGAAATGAAAGATGGAATTGAAATGAAAGCAAGAGAGATTCGGTTGTCATTAGGAAACTTAACAATGACATAGAACAGGGGCGTAGCTAGGAATTTTTTATCGTTTGGGGGCCCATGGGGATTGACCTCTTTTGAGGCTCCTGCAATTTGTGTAATATTTAGTTTTTAATGTAAAAAAGCAGTCATTTGGGGCCCCCTAAAGTGGGGGGGGGGCTTTAAATTATCCCCCTCCTCCCCCCTAACTACGCCACTGATTAAGAATGACCATAATCATTTTATGGAACGCTTAGTTATGAACCTGTTCTTCTACTAGCCTCAAAGATTAAGTCGTATTATTCCACATCGAAGATTAGTATCAAATTGGCATTTAAAAGCTGCGCAAAATGGACATATTGTTACTATTCCCTTCTATGCCTTTTAGAACCTGTTAAATATGCAAGAGTATATTGTTTTGTTTTTTTTTAAGATTGCATGCCAAAATGATTTATTTTTTTCAAATACCTATCACATTAAGAAATCAACTCTTGCTATGACAGAGGCGGTGGACTTGTACTATTTGTTTTTCTGTCAACTTGCTTAGAGAAAAAAGTTGTTATTTCAAGTCCTTCGTGGGGGGTCTAACACAAGATATATAGTATACTCATATTTTATTCTCGTTAATCATTAGTTTTTCTTTTCTTCTTTACTCTCTCACTCTCTCTCTCTCTCCCAAGCTACCTTCGTATTTCTTAATTTGTCTTTCCTTTTTTTTCTTTCTCTCTTTCCCTCAATTTTTTTCTTATTTTCCTTCTAACTCTTTATATTTCTTTCTTTCTTCTACTTTGGTTGACTCTCCCTCTCTTTCAACCGTATTTTCTTCTTCTCTTACCTCTTTCTTGCTCATTATATCCCACTGTTTCTCTCTCTCCTCTCGTTTCGATACCTTTATTTGTTTCTCTCTCTCTCTCTTTTCTCTCAAGCTCTTTGTTTTTTTTCTCTCTCTCTCGTATAGTTTTTTCTTGCCCTCTAAACTTCTGATCTAATCTCTCTGTTCACTCTACCCACAGGTCAGAGTTCAAAGTTCACACCTTGACCTAATCACTTTGTTACAGCTTGTCGATGACCTTTTCCTAATTCAATTTGTGCGTGTTCAGGTTCAATAACTCTCCTTTCTTGACTAAGTTACATCTTTTTTACCTCCCTTTTTGCTACACCCGGCTATGATAATGTACTAGCAAACTTTTACGTGCTATGATTAATAAACCAATCAGGTTATTGATCACTTCAATGCAGATGGTTGAGATAAAAACTTCTGTTTCAGAGTTAAATTCTATTAACGTTACGCATTATACAGAATCGAGTCTTTGATTTTCTTTGGTTTACACATTTTGGATGTTCCTTCAATTGATGATTATGACATCGAAGACTGAAACTCAGGACGGCAGAGGATAGCCGACGGAAGAGCTCGAAATCGTGACGATTGACACGACAGTCCAGAGCGTCGGCCTATACCACAGCACCGAAACAGAAACCCCATCAGTAACGAACCATGCTGAGATTACTCAGAGCAAGTGAAAGGAAGAGGGCAGTAAGTTTTCAGGTCGCCTTGTCCCCGAACAAGGACAGACCAAATGCCATGTCATTCGAATCCTTGTCCCGATCGTCTTTCATGCAGAACGCTATATTCGTAAACAATATGGTTTACATTTTTTATTGTCCTCCATGCATTTGTGACACCGTGATTAGTAGTAGTTTACTCGAAACCGTCCGAAGTAAGCACCGATTGGGCAGTGACCGACTAGCAACTGAACTAGGACGGCATGATCCGCAAGACTCAGTTGCCACCAACTTGCACCAAGCATCCTTTGGTCAGGTCTACTCAACTGCATATGAAGCTGAAGACCTTGTCGGAAGCATCCCAGCTATTGTATCAAAGTGCCAACAATTGGATATCGTCTAGGGTCGTACACTTTCATACATGCACGGTTCCTCATGCACGAATGTCGTCTGGACCGTATACCACACCACCATCCTAACATAACAACCTAACCGTTAGACATAACACGTTGTCGCTGCAAGTCTTAGACTACGTCACAATTTGAACAGAATATCGAAGAATTACTTTATTGTGATATTGTCAAAAATAAAAACTTTTATATTTCTAAGTCAACCTAAGGTTATTACCACTATTAGTGTCCTTTGTTTGGGACATCAAGATACTTATAGATTCTAGGTATTTGTTGAAGGCGCACTTGGAACCATTGATATGTTTGTTTCTGATGAAATGGCAATAAAGATATTGTCAATACAGAGACCATTTATTAGTGTACATCAAAATACTTATGGCCTGGGAATTTGTTGAAAGTGAGCTTAGAATCACTGATATCTTTGGTTTTCTTAAGCTAAGGAGCTAAGCTGCAATACTCATGAAACCTTTTAATCAGGCCATATCTGCGGATATTTGGCTGGACACTGATATCCAGGCACTTTTGCAACAATTATGTAAACTACGCAGGTTGTTTTAATGAATAAGGACGTTAGGTTCTTTTTTTATATACATAATCTGACTTACTCTTGCTTTTACAGCTACCTTTATTCCTTGTATTAAGAAAACAATATTTTAACGGTCCCGTAGTCTGAGCCTCATCCTTCTGTTTACGATCAAACATTTCAAGAAATCATAAGAGGCTAGAACGCTGTCGGGAAGATTTATTGACAATGTCTTTCATGAAAATAACATGTCCGTATATATCAACAAGAACATTCGTATTCCGTAACGTGTAACATTCAGATGAAGACATTATTTTTACCTTTTATATTTTCTTTTAGAAACCCGGTGAACCCTGAAATCTTTAGACTCAAGTCGACCCAGCTCTAATGCGTACCTGAAATTAGTATGGGAAAAGTGAAGGTGGTAGGTCGTTGTGCTGGCCACAAAGCAACCTAATTAACCGTGGGCCTCAGAAACTAATCACCTTTAGATCATATGCCTAATAGATCGTAAGATCTGAAAGTTTATTTTTTTAAATAATGAAGGAAGATAATATAATTTTATTTCAAAATATGAGTAAACAATTGTTATAGAACTTTATTTGCTTGACCTACATATAGGAGGTAAACATAGATACAGTTCCAAACCATCCTCCCCCCCCCCCTTTCCCAAATACTAGACGCTATTCTTCATACTATCGACAGAATGGTCTCAAATTTAAATTTTACTACTCTGAAATAAATTAACATATGATAACACAATAATAGAGGTTTTTGGTGATGAGGATTTGTGAATGTACAGGAAGTTCTGTCAAAAATGAGAAAATCATCATTCTGTTAAGTCAGAGTCTTGTATATTTAGACACTTGATCAATAAACATTTCTCAAAATGTAAACAATATAAATATTACATTAGATTGTTTTGATCTAGTTATAAACAATAAAAGTAACGAGACTTCATTTGCACACACACAGACACACACTCACAAATAAATAAATAAATACACAAAAATATTCCACATAATAACAAGCCTAGCTTGTAATATAAAAATATTAAGAACTAAAAGAAAGAAAAAAAAATAGAAGTCGGGATTTAATATAAAATAAGCTTATAGGCATAGGATATAGACATGTCAATAGTTACTACTCACACAAATACATATCTAATAAGATCTACTCAAGCAAAGACATATATAGGGCCTAATAAGATGCATGTAAACAAAAACAAATCTAATAAGATTCATGCATATGGCCTACTCCAGTCAAGAACATTAATTAATCATCTCATAAATATAAGAAACAATTCATGGGCATTAGCTATAACGATGTCGCCCACACAGCAGGCATTAGCTATGGCCGGAACGATGTCGCCCACACAGCAGGCATTAGCTATGGCCGGAACGATGTCGCCCACACAGTAGGCATTAGCTTTAGCCGGAACGATGTCGCCCACACAGCAGGCATTAGCTATGGTCGGAACGATGTCGCCCACACAGCTGGCATTAGCTATGGCCGGAACGATGTCGCCCACACAGTAGGCATTAGCTATGGTCGGAACGATATCCAAAGGAAAGGCAAGTACCAATGCAGTTCGGGTTGAGCGGCGAACAGGGCCGAGACCACTCATTATTGAAAGACTAAACACTGACCTGCTACGTAATAGCCTATGGGCAGTTTAGACCAATAGCGTGTTGCCACGTCACAGGTTCACCAACCATTGATTCACGACAAATGGCTTAAAGACGATTCACAGGCTATTAGTTAAAAGACAAATCGCTCTCTGGATAATAAGAAAATGTTGTCTCTCTCTCTTCAAGTGTTTAATTTACAAATTAATAACTAAAAGGCTCGGCTACATATTACAGTCTTGCAACAGAATACTTTATTCTATCGCAATATAACTACACGAATGACACATTTTTAGATAAGTTCAAGATACAATATATATAGTATATTTTTTAATGATGATTATTTGCATGACTGTAAAGTATAAATATTCCAGTATAAAAGGAATTCACAAAATATGCAAGTAAAATATTTAATTTATTCTTTCGATCTGCGAGCCCGAGCATAAACAGCGACGAAGGCAATCAGTCGAAGTCCCACTTGTAGGACAACCAACATACATATATCCAAAAATAGATTGTCCTGTATGGCAAAAAAAAAGGAATTTAAATAATTTAATATCATAACATAAAATACTAACGCAAATAAAAAGCTCAGTTTGCTGATTAAAAATAGAACACACTGGAGAAATGGGACTTGTATGTTGTCTATTATAATGGACTCTAATCCTGTACTTAAAAACGTAGAAATACATTTAATACATTTCCCCAACTAATGCCAAGTACTCATTTGAGCTGGGCGGACTCAGAGGCGCCCAAAAGATCCCGAAATTTGAACCCGGACACAACAGAATGCGACAACACATGTACCGGAAGCTCAAAATTGGAACCAGTGATATCTGCCCATGTGGAGTGTCATCAGACAAAGCCGACCATGTCCTCCAAGACTGCGCTCTGTACCAAGAGGCCCGTCTAAGACACTGGCCGCAAAACACCCCAATAGAAAGAAAACTTTATGGAGAGCTCCCTGACCTGGAAACCACTGCGCAGTTCATCTCAGATATTGGTGTAGTGATCTGAACCCTCCAACATAACAATGAGAACGAAGAAGAAGATGAAGAAGAACCCGGTATAGTTTTAATGATAAACTCTCTAGCCTTTAAGGACAACCCAAGACATAACATATGTACGTGGGCGAAGTATTGATTTGTGTGTGGCGAAGTATTGATTTGTGTGTGGCTAAGTATTGATTTGCGTGTGGCGAAGTATTGATTTGTGTGTGGCGAAGTCTTGATTTGTGTGTGGCGAAGTATTGATTTGTGTGTGGCGAAGTATTGATTTGTGTGTGGCGAAGTATTGATTTGTGTGTGGTGAGTCTTACCTCGGAGAATGTTGTGTACTCTAAGACATCTTTTCCTGAGCGGTAGAGACATTGAGGGTAAGTAGTTTGAAACGTCTGGGTCTGGTTCGCTGCTGCTAGAGGAACCGATACGTTGGGACACGCTGAAACCAAAGGAACAAGTTTAGGGACATTAAACTGACACTTATTGAAAGCGATGAAATAAAGGAAATACATTTTATAAAATTGAGATTCAGTTATATGATTTTACATTAAAGTCTTTTTGTAGATCCACAGATTTAACTAAGCTGTTGTTATTTACTCATGCACTAAAAAAAAACTATTAGTATTCTTAATGATATGTGAAATATTAAACTTATTGAAAATTAAAAACATTTCAAATTATTATTATGGATAATATTACATTAATTATAAATGGACGCGTCACTATAATAAGGTATCGTTCAATTTTATTGCATATTTCGAGCTCTAAGTAAAAGTCTTGCAATCGCCAATGACAATTTATAACTTGATACGTCACAAATTTATAGTCAATACTTATGCACTTACACAAATAACTTAAGAAAAGAAAGTAGTTAAGTAAGTAAGATGTATGTGTAATGGTGTGGGTATTTTGTTCAGGCCACACCGGCTAGCCGATAGCCACGTGACCTTCCCCTCCCCCCTTGATGGCGCCTGGTGCCCCCACGGCCAACGTGGATACTGGACCATTCGGCCGGCGTCTCTTGCCAAAGCGGGTCATCTCCACTCCCTTGTTGTGCCTGGTTCTACACCATGTGCTTATGTATGGCTGCAGGTAATTTTATTTTCTATAAGTGCTATGGCTTTTTTTTAGTTGTTCTATTGTTATAGTCTTTTGTAAGCAAAGTAAAGAGCGAAACTCTTTTAATAATTTATATCATGAACAACTAATTGATTTATTTTTAGATTACTACTTTGTCATTTAGTTTTGTAATAATTTCGGGTGTTCCATATCTCTTGTGTTTGTAGGAGAGTCGATGGATTACTTTTTTCATTACTTTGTTTAATGTTAATATCAGGTGGCCGAGCCTTGCTCGGTTAATTAAATGTCCTGCCCAGCCTGACTGTCGGACAATAAGAAGTTCATGCCGGCTTTTGCCATCCATCCATCCCAGTGGTGCTACAGCCCGTGGTCTGCTTTTAGTTTTACACATCCCTTCATTCGTATCTCTAAACGCGTTCTTGTTTGGAAAGAAATATTTTAGTGTTCTAGGGTAAGCCTAGTGACGTAAGCAGCGTTTTTTCCGTTTACGTCATGGAAAACTTTCATTCATAAATTATTCTAACCAAAATTAATGGTCTGCTTTTAGTTTTACACATACCTTCATTCATATCTCTAAATGTTTGCAAAGAAATATTTTAGTGTTCTAGGGTAAGCCTAGTGACGTAAGCAGAGTTTTTCCCGTTTACGTCACGGAAAACTTTCATTCATAAATTTTCCATTTCATTCATAAATTATTCTAAGATTGAGACATTTTCATATCGAAATAACGGTCGAACTCGAGTTTTCCCGATGTGCCCAATGAGCTGAAATTTTTTTTCTCAATAATATGCAGATACGTTGAAATTTTAATGAAAATCGTTAGAGCCGTTTTCGAAATAGAAGAAATATATATACAAGAATTGCTCGCTTAAGAGTATAGGATTTTATTTTTTGCCCTTGGCAGGTCTTTAGTGTACATAATTAAGACATTGAAAGCGGTCTACGTGTTTATTTTTATTTCTGTGGACCAAACCCACCACATATAACATCAATCAAGTATATTATTCTAGTAGGCCTATTAGACATTTGTTCCCAGTTTCTAAGACTGAAGGAGGTTAAGGCTGGGTGTGGCAAAATAGGTAGGTCGCAGCTGCAATGCCACGTGAAATATTGCATTCCTCATTAATCTCAGGACTTGAAGACAAGCCTTATTATTTAACAACTGACATACGTAAATATTTCATGATATAGTTAATTACATTTTATAAAACACGCATGCAATCACTTACGTATGTAATCAATGTTTCTCCACTGGTTCACCATGAGTATTTCATTAGAGAACTTGAACCAAGAAAGGTATTCCAGCCACACGAAATAGATGGGGATGTTTCTACATAAAAACACACAACACGTGACACAAGTGCATGGCTGAAGTCTAGATCTTCTAATCACTGAATATCTCAATGTAACTGTACGTCTACAAAGCAAAGCATCAGGTGCAAATAAAGACCAGGAGTTTGGGGTCCTGAATTTTATACCAGATTTTTTTTTTTACGTTTCTGACGTTTCTCTAGGAAATGAAGATTTTTATGTCAATACAACCTGCTGGGATTGGCAGGTTTTGAACTCAGGACTATCAGGACGACAGTCCAAAGCGCAAGTCATACGACCAGCAGCGAATTTGTTACTAGTGAGTCTGTAAGTTTTGGCACCAATATTAATTCAAGGATTGATAAAAATAGACATGTGACATACAAAAAAACAATATAAGAAGACAATGTTTCTCTAACAAGTTTTCCGTGAAGCCTGAATAGGTGTTCTACGAACTAATGGAATAATGAACCACTTGGCCACCATTTGAATTAATCTCTCTAGAAAATAAAGTGTTTCGCTAAATACTCGAATGTGCATACAAGCTTATATGCGCGATGACAACACATAAATAAAAAAAAAAAGTAAAAAAAAAATTATTCGCTTAGTCGAAGTTAAATTAATTCTGTTTTTATATAGAAAATGTACTTAGCTAAGGGGAGATATGTCATAGGTGATATGTAAACAATAATACTACACACCTGACATGTGGGAATTCTCTAGGTGAATGGTAGGATCTAAGTATGACATAAGTTCAATGTTTGGGTTAGAAACCTTCTTTCTGACAGTTATGTTGTTTAAGTAGCAATAGTGGTTTGAAATGGAGTGTTTTAGACTAAAAAGGCGAAAATACTAAATAGCAAATAAAAAAAAATACTAAAATACAAAAATCGAAGCGTTTGGTGTGAATGCCACAAAAACTTGTACTAAACACAGTCAATGCTTTGTTGAAAGACTTACAAAAAAATACACTATTTTTATTATCAAAGCTTTTAGACCAAAATTAAATTTTCAATAAGTAGAGACACTTTTTTTTATATTTAAAGTCTGGACTTACGCTGTATTAACAAAGAGGCCACCAAATAACATGAACGGAATTAGCAGAGGCGGCGCCACTGCGAGAGAGATTGTCACTGAGCCACATATCGTTGAGACAAAATAACCTGAGAATATAAACAAAGGAATAGGAAAGTCACTATGTTGATGTTGTTGTTGCATGATTTCCACACATATAACATAAAATGTAAACTACTATTTTAACGTCCTCTCTTTTACTAAAACCAAGGATCATTAAATCAGACAAAATTTAAGCATAAACGCTATATGTAATCAACGGTCGGTGCAGCAATGATGAAGAATAGGTCTTAGAAAAAAACAGTTCATTCACAAAAATGATTTTATCAAGAATAAAAATTATCATTTCAAAAATGTTGTTTAGTTTTAGTTCCCCTTTTAGACCTTGCGCTCTATGGGACGCCAAGTTATACGAGGACGTTAACACTCTATGGGTCAGAAGATGTAAATGTTATCTCTTTCTAAGGTCCACGGTTAATGTCGTATGGCCAGCACAAAGACCAACTGCCTTTACTTTCCCCAACTTATGTCAGATACCCATTAGAGCTTAGTGGACTCATAGGCGTCCGAAAAAATCCCGAAATTAAAAATCCTAGTATTCACCAGGATTCAAACCCGGGACCCCCAGTTCCGAAGCCAATCGCTTTACCACCCTACCATCGCGAGTCTTTGTTTAGCAAAAACTAAACTTTTACTTTCCAAGACTTTTTCTATCTCTCTATTTTTTGTACTCTTTTGTCTAACGTTTCCTTCTTGTAACATTACAATGCTGATTAGTGTGATAAACTTCTCGTTTGGAGTTCAAGTTCTAGATGAACAAATTGTTATGGAGTGTTTGTGTTTCTATGGTGACGGTGGGACGAGGTTAGCGATTGATTGCGAATGATGCAAGAAAAGCGGCATTGCCGTCAGCGGTATAAGGTAGAAGAGAAGTCTTCAGATTGACATAGTGATAAGACGTGTTATTGTAATGAGTTAAATTTTGTTCAGAATGACGTTTTATATCTATTACAAGTCTATTTATTTCATTTTATCTCAAGCTAATTTTGTCTATATTCAAATAAAAGCTACATTTGGGCTTATTTACAAAGAAGTTATTAAAGTTATTTAAGTTAAAATATAATAAGCCTACAGCGGTTTGGTTGTCTACCAGCAGTTTGGTGCTACAACTACCGTACACAACACCTATGTAAAAGAGCTACCCGCAGTCATTGAGAAAGTTTAAGCGGTTGGTCATGTGCCAGCCTCATACCATTCTCATTAACAGTTGTGCATAGAAACATAAGCTGCGCCTTAAACTGTTACTTAAGTATTGCGAAACAAAATCTACAACTCTACCTAAAGAAATGGCATTTGTTCCAACAAGCATCAAAACTCCATTCGCTACTAGGTAGGACTCCAAGGAACTATACAATCCTAAAGTTATTATCAGAGGAAAAAACAATTGAACCATTAGAATGGAATGTGTGGACAATTATATACCAAATAAACAAAATACATATATATTAGATTCTTAGTTTACTAAATAACTTATGTACAAAAAAATCTTACCAATCATCCAGTATGTTATGGCCACAAAAAGGATCGTCGTAACAATGACCAATGGTACCTAGCATAAATTAAACATTTTTCGCTTAATAAATTATTATTTAAGAGATTTATTAAGCAAATGTATTTATAAATTTCTTTATTATTGTTATTCAGTAATTTCAATCTAATTGCCCTTGTTATACGTAGCACGCAAGGGCAACAGAATAATGGGATGAAGTCAGCGAGGGCGCAGTCGCTCTGATGGAATGTTTGGAAACTAAAGCTCAGTATTTCAATGAACGAATTTCTAACTGAAAATTATTGGAATAATCAAACGAGTCTCAGATCTCAAGTATCACACAGTCATCAACAATGTAGGGGGCTTCTTCTCTGTCTCTCTAATCAGTTGTCCATCCTTAGCGTTTGGTCATTTAATCAGACTTCTGTGGCGTCAGGGCGAGGACGGTGATTACGTACGAGCCACGTGTCTGTCCAGCACTGTTCTTCCTAACATAGGACTCTAGCGTGGTCTCACAAAAAAAAGGTCTATAACTGTCCACCAGTCCTTGTCAAGCTGTACGCTAGTGCTTTTGCTACCCATTGAGGCATTTAGAATGTCATTGCTGCTTTCAATGGCCATAATGAAGACAATTACATAAGTAGTAACTATTGAATTTAAAAATTCTCAAAGGCGTTGAGATCTTAGTTATTTATTCATGTTGTATTTTAACTTCACAAGGACAGACATGAAAAGTGTGTTAACGCATCCACTTCCAGACGATATAGCGCTGTCGAGCAGTAAAGAGTATAGAGTTCAAAGTTCATTATCATTAAAAATATTCATTGTTGGTTTAAGAATCTTTCTAAAGGAGTTTTCTGTTTTGGCCATTCTTGCCTTAATACTTTGTCAAGTTAATATTTTTTTTTTTTTTTTTTTAATTTTGATAATTAAACCTAAGTCCTGTGTGACAACGAAAAGCGTTTCTGAAGCTTTTAATTTATATTTCTTGAACTTGTAACACATTTGGTTTTATGTTAAATCATAAATTGTATCTTTTACAGCTACAGAGTAGGGCCACACAGTATATCCTACACCTAACTTCCAATGAAAGAAAACTGCCCTGCATCGCTAAGTTCCATAAAACTGGAGTCCAATGTGTCCTAATACAGATGTTTTTGTTCATCATACCTCAGCCAAAGATTTGGTCAGATAATAGGTGTCCACTCTATACAGACCAGTGCCATATTCTCTCAGAAATATATACAACTCTGAAGGAAAGGTCTGTGGATGACGAAATAAAAGAATGAAACCCACACATTCTTGATAATAATAATAACAATAATAATAATAATTGGAAGATAAACCTAGACCTCAATCGCCATACTCTAGGCTCTGTGGACATTAGAAGAGGTATATACCAAGGTGACTCACTATCTCCGCTCTGGTTCTGCCTAGCTATTAATCCACTATCTAAATTACTCCATAGCACTACAAACGGCTTTAGGGTTGACACTAAATGTACAAAATATGTTTCTCACCTGTTATACATGGATGATTTAAAGCTATACGCTGAGAACGAGCAAAAGTTGCACACCTTAATCAAAACAGTAAAACGCTTTAGTGACGACATCTGCATGTCCTTTGGCTTGGATAAGTGCGGTATCATAAGCGTAAAAAAGGGCAAGGCAGCCAGCACTAACACTGCATGTGAAGGGATCGAGGAACTGGACTCTGCCTCCCTTTATAAATATCTTGGGATAAACCAGAATGCCAAGATAAACCATAAAAAATTAAAAGAGGACTTTCTTGGTAAATACAAGCAAAGAGTTAATAAAATTCTCAACACAAAACTGTCTGGCGGTAACCTCATCACTGCAATTAATAGTTTGGCCGTCCCAGTGCTCCTATACACTTTCGGTGTCATCAAATGGACTGACACCGACCTACATGACATTGACAGGCTCACGAGGAAATTATTAACCAAATTTCGATGTTTACACCCCAAGTCCTCCACTATAAGATTATACCTGCCCAGGAAGGATGGAGGCCGTGGATTGCAGAACATCTTCAAACTGTGCAAGACGCAAGTATCAAAAATACGATCAAAACTGCACGCCTCCAGAAACGAACTAGTTTCCTTCTTACGCAAATACAACTCCGAAGCGACCCCTCTGAACCTACACAATGTTGATGTTAATGTCGGTCTGGACGACGCAGAGCATGAGATTCGTCAATGGGAAGAAAAAACACTCCATGGAAAATTCCCAGCTTTATTACATGGAGACAACATCGACAAGACTGCTTCCTTAGCATGGCTCAAGGCAGGCTATCTCTACCCTGAAACTGAAGGCTTTGTTACAGCAATACAGGACAGAGTAATTAGGACAAAAAATTACGAGAAACATATCCTAAAACTCAATATTGTTGACAAATGCCGAAAATGTGGAAATGTTGGCGAGTCAATTGAACACATAATGGCAGGATGTTCAGCCCTATCGGAATCTGCCTACCTAGGCCGCCATAACCAAGTTGCAAAGCTAATACACCAACACTTGGCTTTGACACACAATTTGATCGGGAAGGATACTCCTCCTTATTACAAATACTCGCCACAAGAGGTTCTCGAGTCTACTGATTATCTGCTGTACTGGGATAGACCAATTTTGACCGATAAAACAGTGGATTTTAATCGACCTGATCTGCTGCTCATCGATAAAAAGGAAAAAGCCGCTATCATCATCGACATTGCTGTACCACTATCTCACAACGTAAGAAAAACTGAGTTAGAAAAACAACGAAAATATGGGAACCTAGGCTTGGAGATTAAGCGTCTATGGAAGCTTTCTAAGACAACAATATACCCCATTGTTATATCAACCGAGGGGATAATAACAACTGACCTCACAGATACCTTCAAGGCCCTTGGCATTCCTAGGAACATTCTAGTTGCCTGTCAGAGGGCGGTACTTCTGCAGACCTGCCACATCACCAGAAAATTCCTCAGTGGAAACTGATAAAGGGACTACGATGAATTTTGTTTCCTTTTATGAAACTCGACCCTGGCTGCGCCAGAGAAAGAATACTCGTTCTTTTATCATAATAATAATAATTTTATATATAAAGCGCTGTTAACAAACAAAATGTAGGCTCAAGGCGCTGTAAAAACATTACAAACACAAACATATGATATGACAAACTAATCTAAAAAAGTTCTAAACAGATAGGTCTTGATGTTCTTCTTAAAAGTGGTGTAGCAAGTTGTCTGTCTGAGATCAATGGGGAGTGAGTTCCAAACTTTTGGTCCGTGAACTGAAAAAGCCCGCTGACCGTAGCTTTTGAGGGAAAAACGTGGCACCACTAAAAGCGTCGAGCAGTAAAGAGTATAGAGTTCAAAGTTCATTATCATTAAAAATATTCATTGTTGGTTTAAGAATCTTTCTAAAGGAGTTTTCTGTTTTGGCCATTCTTGCCTTAATACTTTGTCAAGTTAATATTTTGATAATTAAACCTAAGTCCTGTGTGACAACGAAAAGCGTCCATTGAGCGTAGGGCTCTCTGAGGGACATATGGAGTAATCAGTTCGCTAAGGTACAAGGGTATCTCATTGTTGTATAGACACTGATGGCAAAGTGTGGCGACCTTGTAATCAATTCTCTCTTTTACGGGTAACCAATGGAGCGTGCGCAAGAGCGCAGTAGCAGAATCTCGTCTTGTTTTTTTAAGTACTATTCGTGCGGCGTTGTTCTGAATACGTTGCAGCTTGGCTATTTTGTCATCGTGTATACCTGCTAGCACGGCGTTGCAGTAGTCAAGGCGGGAGAGTATGAATGCCACAGCTAGCGTTTTTGTTGACTCCGTTGTTAGGTATGGTCGGATCTGGCCTAATCTGCGCAGCTGCAGATAAAGACCCTTGCAGAGCTGCCTTATGTGTGAGTCGAAAGATAGTGTTGAGTCAAAGAAAACTCCAAGATTCCGGACTACATGGACATAAGAAACCTGGCAGTTTGTAATAAAAAGAGAATCTGTGCTCTCGACTTTTGAGACGTTGTTCCGAGTGCCAATCTTGATTATTTCTGTCTTGTCTTCGTTCATCTTGAGCTTATTCTCAACCATCCAATCGCTCACCCTTGCAACGGTACCACTGATTTTCTCTGCCAGATGCGACACCTCTGAGGGTACTGAGGAATCGTATAACTGTGAGTCATCGGCAAAGAAATGTTATAAGATGCCTGTTGGCCGTATGACACCGCTGAGCGGATATGTATACATAGTGAACAGTACTGGGCCTAGAACTGATCCTTGGGGTACTCCGTACTTCAAGAGTAAGCTTGTTGATTCTGTCCCACTAACAACGACACTTTGGGTGCGTCCAGTCAGGTAGGATCCAAGCCACTTTAGGACGATTCCTGCTAAACCAAAAGTGGCAAGCGTATCAAAAGCTGCGGACAAGTCCAGCATGGAAAGAATTGATATGTGGCCTATGTCGGAATTGTGAAGTAAGTCGTTTAGTACCCTGACCACTGCTGTCTCTGTGCTACGGCACTTCCTATATGCGGATTGAAATTCTTCCAATAGACAGTACTGTTCAAGATGAGAAAGAATTTGCGCTAACACGATGCGCTCCAGAAGCTTTGACAGAAAGGGTAGATTTTATACCGGGCGATAGTTTTTTAGACATTCCGGGTCAAGACTGGATTTCTTCAATAAGGGCCTGACAAGTGCATGTTTAAATTGCTGTGGTACAATGTCTGAAGTCAGTGAAGAGTTCACAATGTTAGTAATTGTGGGTACAAGCTCATCTAAACATTCAAGGAGCAAAGAAGTTGGAATGGGATCAAGGTCACATGACTTATTTGGCATCTTTAAAATAGTACTTTTGACATACTCTTCAGATACACACTGAAACTCGCAAAAAGGAGAATTTTGAAAGATTGGAGAGTGGTCGAGCTGTGATGAGAGGGAGGGCATGTCATTTCTGATCTGCTCAATCTTGCCAATGAAGAATCTATTGAATGAATCAGGGAGTTCAGATACTGGGATAGATGACGGCAAACGTTCGTTATTAGCTCCCCCTAACATTTCAGCGATGATCCTAAATAGCTCCTTTGAAGAATCAGAAGTTTCGATTTTTTGTCGAATATGACTAGCTTTTGCATCTCTAATCATACGGTTCACCTTGTTTTTTTCTAGGATGTATATTTGTCGATGTATCGTCAGACCTGTCTTTTGAAATGTACGTTCGGCACGTCGGCGAATAAGTTTGGCAGTCTTTATGTCTTGCGTCATCCAGGGTGCAGACGGCCTAACTGAGACTGTACGAGTGACAAGAGGTGCATGGCTGTCCAGCAACTTTTTCAAGCAAGAATTGTAATTGCTCAGAACGTCTGTGTTGCTCTGTTGCAACAGCAAAGAGGTCACATCCATTTTGAATGAGGCAATGTCTATGGCTTTAAGTTTACGGGAAGTCTCATTTTTCTTTGGCCTTTTTGCTTTTGTTAGGCGCATTTCCAAGTCCACAAGAAAATGATCTGACAAGCCACGGTCTAAGACATTCAGATTGGCTATAAGTTCACTTGCATTTGTAACAATTCAGTCGAGAGTATGGCCTTTAACATGTGTTGGAACATTTATCAGTTGGTCTAAGTTACGGTCCAGAAGCGCATTTTTCAGCGACACCGCGTATGTCTCCTTTTCACTGTCAAAATGCAAGTTCACATCGCCTATGACAAAGAGATCTTTTGTTGCTATGTGACTGTCAAGGAGGTCTTGAAATTCTTCTATAACAACTTTTGTTGTCAATTTATTTATTTGATTACAAATATTTTGATTATTTCTTTACAAATATATTGATTAGTTGTGCATTGTTTAGTTCTTTACACACACACAGTGGCGTAGCAAGGTACCCTTGGGCCCGGGTTCAAGAATATGTTGATGGGCCCCCTCCCCCCCCCCAATATATTATGACACATATTTTGTGTGACAAAGTTATCCAGTAGTTTGTATGTATCAGTACATTTACTAAAAGACATTCAAATGCAAGTTCAGTAACACAGCTGACAGAATCATTGAAGACCATGTCGAATTACTATTTAGCAAAGTAAAGCTAATGTGGAAGTGTCTGCTTATTTTGAAACAATAAATGAAGGCTATCCTGAGTCCACCCAACTCTAATGGGTACCTGACTTGAGGAAATTAAAGGCGGTTGGTCGTTGTGCTAACCACATAACACCCTGCTCGTTAACCGTTGGCCAAAGAAACAGATGACCTTAACATCATCTGTTCCATAGATCGCAAGGTCTGACAAGGACACTTTACTTTTTTTTTTACTTTTTTTTTTTACAGTGGCGTAGCTAGGGTGGGGGATGGGGGGTCGAAATTTGAATATCTCACCTTACCCCACTGAGGGGCCCCAAAATGAGTGTCCTAAAGTTGTTTTCAATTAGATATTAAATATTACGCCTTTATATAATGTCAGGATGTCGAATGTCAAAATGCAGGGGTCCCTAAAGAGGTCAAACTTCTCGGGCCTCCAAATCCTTAACTACGCCACTGAGGCTATTGTACTGTTCGCTCATATAAAAAAAAAACATCCTTGCCTTGGCATCGTAATTAATTTAAATAGAGATGGTAATATTTTATGACTTAAGAGTATTTGTTCAGTCAATGCAACAGATTTCTGGTTCTCACAAATATGAAATCTTACAAATGATTTTCTGCAATTTCTTCGGATATTTCTTCATCGGAATTCACAAAACAATTTCAGAAAATAATCCAAATTTAATACATTTTTTATTCTCTTTGAGTGCTGTTAATCATGATAGAGAAAAATGACACATATTTGGATCTCCTATAGCCTATAGGTATTTTGCTAGAATTATATTGACAAGTCTTGTGTTGAATTTGTGGGTTGAGATAAAGAGTTGTGTTTTTGTTTTAGTACGAATGTATGTACTGCTAAGACATTGTTGTTGTTACTTGTGTCACCTAAACGATATACTTTACGACGACCACTAAATAAATGAAAGGTTCTTGCATTTTAAAGTTACTACTATCATTTACTATGCTATGAAATACTTTCAATCAGCAATTGTCAACTTTTTCGATGTGATCTGTATAGATTATCCACCTTTCTCAGTCATTCAGGTTATTTGTAGTTGGGCAAGCTTGTTTGTGAGTTAAATAGTTAGACCTATTTATTTTTTTTGACGATTCGGTTGCAAAACAACGTTGGTGTTGTGTCTGGGTATAAATCCGAGACCATCCTGTGCACATACCAGACGATTAAGCAGCCATTTCAAGTGAAAGGTACTATCCCATTATAAATTTAATTATCGCTATATCTTAAAAATGTGTGTTGGGCCTTTAAAACTCCTCCCCAATACAGTTACAATAAGTAGCTAAAATGTCAACGTCTTTAATGTTTCCCAAAATAACAAACAGAATATGATTTCTTTTTTCTTGTTTAATACCTATTGGAAGTCTAAATGTAGAGTTCTGGCTATTTGAGATATGGGACCCCATATAAGTCCAGATATTGTATCAAACCACTAAGTATTTCATGGAGGCCCTAAGCTAGAGCTTATGTTGCATAGATGGGCCCTGGATCCATGGTTGTTTCACCATCGGGTGTGGGCCCCTAAATGGTCGTGGGCCCGGGTTCATTGAACCCCTTCGCGCCATGGATGCTACGCCACTGCACACACACATACATACTCTCTCTTTCTCTTTCTCTCTTTCTCTCTCTCTCTCTTACTCTCTCTCTGATTAGTTCTTTTCTAACGTATTTGGTTAGTTCTTTACAAACGGATCCATTTAGTATTTACGGTAAAACAATTTCTGAACGTGAGAAAACAATAGCAACCAACGGAATAGAAACTACCGTTGACCCAACAAAATACCCACAACGTTTCAAAGCTACTTTACAACTAATAATATATGCATAAAAATAAATGTTCTACCATAAGCTCTGGTTCCTCTATACATAAAGATACACTAGACTGAGATCTCTATAGATAACTATCTCAGGAAGTGGTAACCAACCTTGACCACAGCAAGACGTGACCACAACAAAAGATATATCGCTGTGACCACAGCGAGACGTGACCACAGCGAAACATATCTTGCCGTGACCACAGCGAGGTGTGACGACAGTGTGACCTGACCCAAGATCAATCGTTAAAGGAGAAATGAACACTGACCTACAACGTCATTTCCTATGGGCAGTTTCGACCAATAGCTTGTTGCCACGTCACAGGTCTGTACGACATGGTAAAAGAGCTATTGGTTTAAACTGCCCACAGGTTGTGACGTTGCAGCTCAGTGTTTAGGCCTTCTGTAACGAATGGTCTCGGCTGACCACCGCAATTATCGTAACCACAACGAGTTATAACTTACCGTGACAACAAACAGACAACTTACAATTACCTCAACAAAATATCTTATGTTATGAAATACAAATTAATAAAAAAAAACAAGATGATTACGTCCTACGCGTGTTCTTAGGTCAATCTAGTAATGCATGCTGATACAAAAAGCAGCCATCTTGAAAAGAGCTTGACCACAGCCAGACATAACTTACCGTGACCACAGCGAATATGTTACAAAAGGAGGTATGAGTTATCAACAAGAAGATTGCACCATTAAGACTCATGATTCCCTTCTGGTCGACCGTCTGCTGAAGGTATATAAGCCCAAGGACGATGGCCAGAGTCTGGAAAATAAAGTGCTGTTTTATATCAACTGATCACTTAAAGATTCCAAATACCGTAGTGTAGAGAAACAGTAAACCAAAAAGGATTATTTCAAATGCTATTTTTTGTTACTATAATGTGTAGTCGTTGCTTACCAAGGCCTGCATGAATCGAACACGGGTCAAGTTGTCATCCCTGAACATACTGATCCAACTTCTCCAGAATAGATACCTGAACTGAGTTAGCCATGAGACTTCATACCTGAAAGGGGAAAGTATAAGAAGAGATGAAGATCTGCAATTTCTAATCCTATGTTTCAAAATATAAGAGAATTGGGAATTTATGAAAAAGAAATATTCTTCAAAGTAGTCAGAGTCTAGTCTACAAAATTATTGCATTTTTTTTAAAATTAAGTATTTGGTTTAGCAAACATAATGTCCCACTTTTTAGTATTAATTAATAAAATCTATTTCAAAATCTTTTCAATGGAATACAAAAGGAACTAAAGTACGCAAATAATATCCAACACATACTATAGGAGTTTAAATTATTATTTTGTGTGATCACTTTAACTGCACTGAACCCAAAGACGGCGTCACATTTGTAAACTTGTACTATACGTTTCAGATGTTCCATCCAAAATTGGAAAATTATTTCATCCTGCATGACGGGGTGCTGGTGGCGGGTGTCAAACCCGGAACCATCGAGACGAGAGTCCAGAGCACATGCCACGTGACCAGGCAGTCTTCCATTAATGGTACGTGGTTTCGTTTCGCTGTGGGCAAGGTAAAGTATGCTGTGCTCACTCCTTGCTGTGGTCAAGTTATCACTTCCTGAGATATTCTTTCAAATGATCCCCAGACATGGGAAGAGGTGGCACTAGATAGATCCACGTGGAGAAAGAGCATAAAGGAGGGGTCTTTGATTGCAGATGCCATACACAACAGAAGCAGAAAGAAGGGTGAAAGTGCAACGGCGCCTGGTGACTACATATGCCCAACCTGCGATCGCAGCTGTGTATCAAGGATCGGCCTCTTTAGTCACACAAGAGCTTGCAAGGGGAAAAGATCGTCTCTCGAGACGTAAAATGCCACAGAGATCCCCAGACAACAGTAGTGACCAGAGTTTACTTACAAAACAAATACTTCAGCTTATATTACAATCTACAGATATACTTCTGTAAATAGTACAATGTGAAGTCTAAATATATTTGTTTACCTGGATTCACCAGCCAGTATGTCTGACAACTGTTTGAAATAGAGAATGAATACATTTATAAGACTTAGGCCCGCTATGTTGAATGCTTACAATTAATAAAACTGTTTCGACGAACATATTTCATACAACTAACAAACAATTATTTTTTTTGAAAATCAACTCCTCCTTGAGGCGATCTGTAATTTCTCATTCTATTTGTTTCTTGTAATGCTTCCTTATTGCAAGGAATATAAACTGTCAAATATATAGTCAATTATTTTCATCTGGTTTTGAAAACGATGTCCGCCGTGTTTACAGAACCCATTAAGAGTTCGCAAGCTAGTAAGAGGAATTGTAAAAAAAAAAAAGAGAATATTAGTTAGTGAATAGGGCTCTCTTGCTTTCACAATCTACATTTTTATCTTAACGTTTTAAAAAAAGAAACTAACATTGTATCATCGACCATACCAAATACTTGAACAGTTCTCTGAGAATGCTACGACTAATATTGTTAAGACTAGAAATAACGACTACCCACATTTGAAACTTTCCTAAAGTTAACAATAAGAGTGACACACAAATGTTCCTAGAAATAAATTGTGTATTTTTTCAAAATTAAACCGTTGAAAGAGTTTAAAATGCTTCAACATTGGATGATAGCATCAAAAGTCAAATCTCACTAACTAGAGGATCACTTTGGCTGTCTCTTGCTGTCTGGTTCAAATCACGAGTCGCTTTGGCTATCTGTCTATGCTCCTCTGTTTCTTGAAACTGGTTACAAATAAACTAAAACGAAACATAAAACAAAATTAATCTATAAAAGTATACCTGCACTGATGAAGCGAAACGCACCTACATAGAATGCAATGGTATACGAACCTGAACTGCACCGCTATCTATAGTTCCTCAAAATAAGGCTGTACTGTATTCCCATAGGTATGAAATTAGACCATACGTCCATTGGGTTGGTTGAATGTCCAGCCATTATATATTGTTATTAAATTGATGCTTTTATTTTCTCCAATGTAACCGGATCAGTACATGCTTAAGAGATGGTTAAGTAAGAAACCAGCTGCATCGAGCGGGCTAGAACAACTTTAGAACTATAGCTAGGCCCAGGATTTCATCTAATCTCTTTGAGATCAACCATCATGGCGTAGCTTGGGTGTAGGAAGAAGAGGAGAATTTGAAAATCCCCCCCCGTCCCCCACATAAGTAAAATAGTGTCCCCTTCAGACCTTGCGATCTATGGGGCAGATGATGTTAAGGTCATCTGTTTCTTTGGCCAACGGTTAACGAGCAGGGTGTTATGTGGCCAGCACAACGACCAACCGCCTTTACTTTCTCCAACTAAACTCAGGTACCCATTAGAGTTGGGTGGAACTCAGGGGCGCCCTAAAAATCCCAAAATTTAAAATCCCAGCCTTCACCGGGATTCGAACCCAGAACCTCAGATTCGGAAGCCAAGCACTTAACCATTCGACCATCGCGCCCCCCCCCCCTTCCAAAAAAAAGGGTGCCCAAATGAATGTTTTTTATATTAAAAATTAAGTATTGCGCGAAATGAAAGGGCCCCCAAAGAGGTCAAGCCCCCCCCCCCCCGGGCACCAAAACGATGAAACATTGCTAGCTACGGCCCTGTGTACCATAATCATTCCACGAAGAGGGAAAAAAGGAGAAACCTCATTTAAGTGAAATGTTTTCCTATCAGTGCTTTTACCAACTCTTAGGTTTACTATCTCACTACTCCTGTTAATGCCTTGTTTTTGGTTTCTTTCTCTTTTCATTCTGTTTTATAGTCGCTCTCATTGACGTTGTTAAATGTAGCAGTTTTTTTTGTTGACACACTTCTTGGGGAGGGGGGGGGGACACATCACACAGCAAAAAGACAAGCAGTCGTATAAAACTTACATTTGCACGCTGACGGCTCACATCTTCATGTCCAGGCACAATGGCCAACGTCAAGATAAAGTGGTCAGCAGGGTTGTAATTGTTAGGGCAGGGATAAGACAACCTACAGAAAATAAAGTAAAACTGTTAGGACGCAGAATTAAGTCTGTAAAAAAATATTTTTTGGGACAAATGAATGGGTCTAACTGATAACTGAATTTGTGTTGCCGGGATTTCAAAGTTAAAGGAATTAGTTCAATTTACGTTGTTTTATTCAAGAAGGTTAAATAATGTAGTCGGTCTTCTAGACCAATTTGTCAGTGTAAAAATATATATCTTATTTAGATATCTAGATTTATACAAATGTTAAGAATGTCAAGTTTACAAAAGTAATCATTTAATGTTTCGATGCGCGTTTTTACAACTATAAACACTTGGAATATTTTCCTATAAGATTTCCAATAAAATATAGACTTAGGGGAGAGTGGGGAGAAATGGACAGTGGGGAGAAATGGACACCCC
>JADKLZ010081390.1:0-11946 GCA_021533235.1 Biomphalaria straminea
ATCCCCTAGACACCTAAACGGCCACCATCTTTGACCTACTTGTCACATATTTGGAGAGCCTGATCCGGGATCTATTTTACCCTACTCACACTGCAGGCACAGCAGGCAACTACCCATTGATTTTACTATCATCATTTGTAATACCAAGCAATTGAGTGTCATCAGAGCTATTTTTTTACATTTATATTAGCTGTAATTATACCTCTTTACAGGTTACTAAGCACCAAACCAAAGCTGATTCCACCTTTCCCATAACTCTTAAGTAATCGCTTTCAGCAGCTACTTATCTATCCTATATCTTATCCTTTCATCCACTCCTTCTACTTCATTCCCCTCCACCGCCCTACCATGGCCAGCGGCACTCGCTCCAAAACTGAGTCTGATCGCAAGCAGAGGTTAGCTGACATCATGGACGAGTCCAAAATTTTCGAGGATGAGGCACAACGGAAAGAATACATTAAGGAAAGAATTGCTGCCCTCAATAGAGAAGACGAAGACAGAAGAAAGAAGGAGGATGATGAAAAGGAGGAAAAAAGAAAGAAGGAGGAAGCTGAAAAGGAGGAAAGAAGAAAGGAAATAGAAGCTGAAAAGGAGGAAAGAAGAAAGGAGATAGAAGCTGAAAAGGAAGAGAAAAGACTAGCGAGAGAACATGAAATAACCATGGAAAGGGAGAGGAGAGAAACAGAAACAGCAAAGGAAAGGGAGAGGAGAGAAACAGAAACAGCAAAGGAAAGGGAAAGAATACAAGCTGAAATAGCTATAGCTAAAGAGAAGGAAATCACGGAGAGGGAAAAGGAGAAAGAAAAAACGGCCAGAGAAAAGATAGCCGCGGACAAAGAGAGCGGAGCCGCTAGCCAAGCCTCCTCCGAATCTCGCCCGGCTAGCCCTGCCTCCAGCCATGGTTCTGTAAACGGCCTACCCTACGTGCCAATGGAACCCTTCGACGATAAAAGCGAAAGTGTGGAAGTCTACCTTGTTCGCTACGAAGAAGTTGCGCGCTTTTATGGTTTACCAGAGGATAAATGGTCTTTCAGGCTATCCCAGTGCCTCAGGGGCAAAGCTTACGAGATATACTCGAAACTGCCTTCCAGCCAAAGAGAAGACTACACAGCCCTCAAGCAAGCACTGCTTATCCAGTTTGAACTAACTGCCGAATCTTACCAGAAAAAATTCAGGACGTCCCGCCTCGAGCGCAGAGAGACTTATGACAGCCTCTGCAGCCGACTGGACAAATACCTGAGAAGATGGCACACTCTCAGTGATCTGCCAGAGTCCTTTGACGGCCTACTGAGCCTCATACTCGCAGAGCAGTTACTAGAGTGCATGCCAAACGATGTCAAAATCTTTGTCAGGGAACAGCAAGCCTCGTCACCCGCTGACATAGCCTCAGCTGCAGACAGGTACGCGACGGCCCGCAAAGATATTAAAGATGTCAAGAGTAAGACTTCAGCCTCAGAGAAACCAGAAGACGACTCCCCTTCCTCTAACAAACCCTCCTCATCTAGCAAACCAGCGCCGCCTAGCCAATCCTCTTCTTCAGCTAAATATCAGCCTAACAAAGCACCAGTCCAACGACCAGCTACGCCTAACAGCTACGACAGACGAAATCACCCGCCTAGACACGGCCAGACCGATAGCCGTCACCATGACTGGAACAGCACGCGTGACCAACGGCCTAACCGACCGCAGCAGGCCCCACGTAACTTGTCAGCCATAACTGAGCTCCCACAACCCTCTTTGCCTGATCAGCCATCGCCTCTTGACGAGGAAGAGGAGGACCACTATGTTATATCTGCGCTGACCGTGGCCCCTAAACACACTGCCATCGGCCCTACTCGACCAGAAACCAAACCGGTACCACCTCACCCCATCTCATCTTCCCCGGGGATAGAGACTATTCTGGTGAACGGTTCTCCTGTCCAGGCATTATTCGATTCCGGATGTGAGGTGAGTTCTGTCATAAGCCAAGCCCTGGTCGACCCATCGGACCTCACTGGTGGAACAGTGACCGTCCAGTCTCTTGACCGTGAGATCCCTCCGAAGATTTATCCTATCGCTAGGGTCCACGTAAAATGTAAGTATGTACATGGCACCATCGATGCCGTCGTCATGGACTCGCCAGTATTCGACTTCGTTCTAGGCTCCAGGTACATACCTCTAGGAGTCGTCAACAAACCGTATTTCTCTCTGCCTGTCGGAAGGATGATAAGGCAGAAACGTGGTAGCAACCAGCCGGTTGGAAGCCCTGGTCGCCACACCAACAAACCCTTAGCTAAGCTCAAGCCATCCTACCCTGGCACTGACCCTGCTAGGAAGCCACGAGGTGAGCGAAACGCCTCCGCTCGTGATGATCCGCGGAACTCATATCCTTCAGCTCTCAAACAACTCCACCCTAGCACTGACACTGCTAGGAAGTCTCGAGGTGAGCAAAATGCCTCTACTCGTGAGGATTCACTGAACCCAAGCTCTTCAGCTATAAACTCACTTATCCCTGACGCTGACCCCGCCAGGAAGTCACAGAGCAAAGTGAAATTTCGCTCTTATGAAAACGAGCCTAATCATGGCTCCACTCACACTATAAGGCCACTCTTCCCTAACATTGACGGTGTTAGGAAAATTAGAGATAAGCCGACGTATCGCACTCACGAAGAAGCGCCTCACTATGGCATTAGAGATAAGCCCCATCGAACCTACACACCTTGGGCACTGAGCCATAACATCTGTCCCACTTGCCAATCTGCCCCAAGAGGAGGTTGTAACCAATCCTATCGCCCAGCCTACTTTCCCAGGTCATCAAAATGGTCCCGCACAAGCGACCATCCACCTGCGAACAGAACTTAGACGACAGCGGACTCTTTAGGACGGACACCCTCTGGACTTCGGCAACTTCTGGACTCTTGGGAAACTTTTCCTAAATGCTACGACCAACATATAACCTGAGTGATACCAACGTGGGCACTTCACAGCTCTTCTGACGAAGACCTATCTTTTGCGGGGAGGGTTGTGACAAAAATAAATTTCGCCCACTTAAGGTATCACTCGGTCTAGGCATTTAAATAATTTATTTTTTTTTGCTATCTTATTTTGTTACCTCAGCTTGGCCCTTATGACTATCTAAAGCTATTACCACCATCCCCTTTTTCTCTAGGCATCTGTGTCACGATGTAATTTCTTAATCTGACACCCGTCTAGCACATTCTTTACCGACAAGGATAAACACGCCTCTGTATATCTTGACCTGACACCCTGCCACACCCCCCCCTTCGGGGAACGGGTCAGTTCTAATGGACCCTCTTCAAATCGACAACAAGGTCTGTCTCGCGCAGCTAATCCCTGTCACGTAAGACAAACGATCTGTCGTCCGACCATATTGGCGATACCATTCGATAAGGGCCCATCCTTATGTCAATACATGAAACGCGCGGCAAGGTCAAGTGATAATCTTCTCCTAGGCATGGCGGACGATCTAAACACCTGGGAAGCCCCGCCTCCTTGACCACGCGACAGGATATGCGTAATGGCAAGCCCATCCCTGTTCCTGTCCAACTTTGCCTTTTTAACTACACATGGCGAATGGTCTTATTTTCATTTCATTTTGAGGAGCTGAAAGGATATACTTCTCTGAGCTTTACGAGCTTTCGCTATATTCATTTCATATCTTTCATAATATTGGACTGGTGGTAAGCTTTCATATGGTTTGTGTTTAATGGCCTCTTACTGTGTATTTATATACCTGTGCATTTATTTAGTGCATTATATTTGTGTACATATTTGTGTAATTCTTATCTTGGAGTATGTAAGTAGTCACTTTATGTATTATATTTTATTATCATGACTTGTACGACCAAATAGTCAAAGTCATCCACTTTATCTGGACTAGAATTAGTTATAATTCTTGCCACATGTATTTAGCTTTCTAGCTACTATTAATTTATCACTGATAAATTACCGCTCGCCACGAGCCCTCTATATTTTATAGATAGATTCCTTGACCGGGAACTATCATAATATTTATGTAACATGTCATATTACCAAGTATATTTTTCTCTCATTCCGTGACAAGGAATGCCGTAATTATTTATGTACTATATTCTATTTTATCGGCCTGTCGGCCAGATCACTTTACTTAGGTAAATCCATGTAAACATTATCTTATTTATCTTATCCTGTCATTATCTTATCTCGGTTGATCGCCTTGATTTTAATGGCGCACCGACCATGCGCTCAGGATAGACTTGAATTATTTCCCCTTGTATTGAATTTAACTTCTAGAGATTACGTTCCTTGAACGAGCCCTGTCTCCATTCAAGCGTGCTCTATTGTTCGGGCCCAACGGCCAAATGTAAACAATAGCGACTTGGTCACTGACCATCAGCCATTCCTTCCCCCCCCTTCCCCTTTCATCTCTCTATCCAAGCGGCTCGTAATGATATCACCGTGACAAGGTGCGTCTTACAATTTAACGCTACTTGTAGTCTCCCTTGACGAAGTACAATTTCTACTATTTCAATTAATACCATGTATTAGCTCCCTTGGATAACTGTGAAACTAAGTTATAGTTTCTTTACATCATTATTACTTTACTATGTATTATCGCCCTTGTGGGATTTCACTATTGTTGTCATCATTGTCTCCCCTGATGAGATGTAATATTTATTGGATTAACTCCCCTTATTATTATGAAACTAGATTATGGTTTCTGTTTAATCATTCTGAAGATGTCCTTCATGAAAAGGCGTCTACCTCCCAGTGTCATCATTGTGGCTAAGTCGATCTACGAATCTCGTTGCAGCTTTTATTGCAGGCTACTCCTACTTGGAAGCCCTAACCTCGTAACGCGGATACCAGTCTGCTGACACCAGATCTGGGGATACCAGCCTTACTCACTACTCAGAAGAGTCCGACCAACAATCGCATGCCAGAAGATCCGCCCCTGCAGCTACACATAGTTGGACTGTCCCGTGCGCTAGGACCGATCAAGCCAGCCACCCACAGACAACCCAGCATCAGTCACGCCGGTCTCGCCAGAGCAGCATAGGACTCAAAGCTAAGCAACAAAGCCCAATGACACTCAGACCACTTGGTTCTTATATCTTATGATGATAGTCCCATTTATGTAAATAATTAGGCCCCGCCCTAACACTGTACAGAATTTTACCTTTCACCTATTTTCATTCTTATTATTAAACTGTACATATGTTTTACATAAAAAGTATTTGTTGTCTGCATTCATAACATTGTGCCTGTAGTCCTTATGTGCAAGTTAAGGTCCTCAAATAATCTAAATCCCCTAGACACCTAAACGGCCACCATCTTTGACCTACTTGTCACAGTCAGCGTTCCTTTAGTATAGTTCCATGGTAGAATATTCGTATTACACAAATAACAAACTAGTGTTTAAGAGGGAAGACATATTAGAAACTGGTTTATTACGTAAAACACTAACGGTGTTGCACTGACGCGCTAGTGTGCAAATGTACATATTATGTTACATCTCTCTTCTTTAATTTAGAAATCTGTTTATCCGAATAACTAACAAACTAAACTAGTCAACTAAAAAGTCAATTCACAAATCAAGTCTCTTGGGTTTGTTAACTACTAGAGAGGGTGTCACGTAAGGTTCATGAGGTCTAGAGGTGTTAGAAGAAGCAGTGTGTAGTGGCGGCTCCATATCTAGCGTAGTTTGTAATCTTGGACTCTCTAGATGTTGTGGCTCCAGTTGTTCTGACATGTCATCTGGAAAGTGATAATTATTGTCACATATATTTGCTTTCTCAGAAGACTTTCGGATGTGTTTTCTGTTTCTTCTGTACATCTGAATTCCACTTTTGACATTATAAGATCTAGGCTTAGAATGCTTCGAAACTATTGTTCCTGGCTTCTACTTTGAATTAAGTTGCATTCTGACTGCCGTTCCGTCTTGTAGTGGATTATGACTCTTAACTCCTTTCCTCTTGTCATAATAGTGTTTCTGAGACTGCTTCTCGGAGTCAAAGTGTTTCTTCACCACCTTAAGATCTGGTGTCTTAGGGGTTAGTATTTCCTCGCTCGAAGGTAATAGATTTCTTGGTCGGCGCCCCATGAGTAATTGTTGTGCTGGCGACAAATTAATATTAGTCAGTGGAGTAGTTCTATAGTCTAATAGCGACAGAAATTTGTCTTCACTTTTCTTCCACAGTTTCTTCACTGTCTGAATAGCTCTTTCAGCATCGCCATTTGAAAATGAGGACTCGACATTTCATGCTCTATTCCTTATGACTTACAGAAATTCAGGAATTCTCTAGAAGTGAACTGTGGCCCGCTGTCTGATCTTAGTCTTCTAGGTATTCCATGGCATGCGAATATACTCTTCATTGCTTCGATGACATCTGATGTAGTTTCCTGTGACAGTTCTTTTACATCGATAAACTTTGAGAAGTAGTCGACTAGAAGAACATACTTTTCCCCTCAAAGTTAAACAGATCACATCCAACCATATTGTATGGAAGGTCTGGTGTCTTGGTAGGCATTAGCGGTTCTGACATATTTTGATTCTGATGTTCAGCACACCTGCTACAATCCCTAACTGTCACTTCAATGTCTGCATTCATGCCTGGCCAATACATGACTTCTCTGGCTCGCTGCTTACACTTCACTATTCCTAAGTGAGTCTTGTGAATCAGATTTAGCATGTATTTACGTAAGCTTGGTGGCATTACAATTCTCAGACCTTTGTAAATAATGCCATCTGAAGTTGATAACTGGTCTCTCGAATCCCAATATGGCCTGACTTCAATTGGAGTCTCGCTTCTTGTGTCTGGCCAACCATTCATTATTACTTCTCGAAGCATTAAAAGTTCCTTGCTTGTAGATTATTGAATTTCACTGTATTTCGAATCACTTACAGAGATCATATGCACTGAATCATCTGTAAATTCACAAGCATGTATATCAGTATTTGGTAGATGTGCACGAGAAAGTGTATCGGAGATAAACATTTCTTTGCTTTTCCTGTAACAGACTTTCAGATCATACCACTGCAGTCTCATTAGCATCTTCTGTATTCTCATTGGTGCTGACAATAACGGTTTCTTGAAGATTTGCTCCAGAGGTTTGTGATCATTTTAGACTGTTACTTCCTTACCAAATATGTAGCAGTGAAATTTGCTTGTACTATATACAATTGAGGGCATTTCCTTCTCAATTTGAGCATATCTTGTATCTGTGTCTGTGAGAGCTCTTGATGCGTATGCAATTATACGACCTTCTTGGAGTAATACTGCTCCCAGTCCATCTTTACTTGCATCACATTCTATCTCTACGTTCTTGTTGACATCATAATATGCCAAAACTGGAGGATTTGTACATAGATGTTTCAACTCTTCGAAACTCTTGTTTTGTTCATGATTCCATTGAAATTCTACTTCATCTTTTAGAAGCTTTCGTATTGGAGCATCTGCTTGACTTAGATTGGGAATAAATTTTGCTCGGTACTGAATCAAACCTAGAAATCTTCTGATTCCATCTTTATCTTGAGGAGCTGGCATGTCAATAATTGCCTTTATCTTTGCTGGATCTGGTTCTAAACCTTTCTCTGACAAGATATGGCCCATATAACATAAGGTACTCTGCTTTACCTTATCTTGCACTTGTCATAGTTCAGCTTTAGATTGAACTCCGCTGCTCTTTGCATAACTTGTTTCAATATATGATCATGATGCTCAACATCTCTACCAGCTACATGAATGTCGTCTATGATGGCATATGCTCCTTCAATACCTTGAAGCATTTCATCCATAATTCGTTGGTAAATTTCTGGTGCTGATTTGATTCCAAAAGGTAATCGTAACCATCTATACCTTCCCAGAGGTTTGTTGAAAGTTGTAAGAAAAGAAGATTCTCTTTCAAGCTTTATTTACATAAATCCTGACTTGGCATCGAGTACTGAGAATATCTTCGAACCTGGAATGCTAGTGATCACATCTTCAATAGTTTTCATAGGGTGATGTTCCCGTCTGATTGCTTTATTGAGGCTTTTGTATCAATACATATTCTCACTTTGTCATTCCTGAACGAAACAACCATGGAGCTAACCCATTCAGTAGGTTCATGTACTGGAGTAATAAATCCATCAGCCTGCATTTCTTTAAGTTTTTCTTCAAATTTCTGGCGTAACGATGCTGCTAAGCGACGTGGTGGATGGATAACTCCTTTAGTATTTTCCTCTAACTGAATCTTGTATTCTCCTGGCAGTGTTCCAGTTGTTTTCAGCATTTCAGGAAACTCTCTTTGTAACTCGTCTTCTGCCTTGGATTCTATGCTGTCTATCCGTTGTAGTAGTCCTAAACATTCTGCAGTGTCACCACTCAAAATGTTCTCTTGATTAAGGTCTACAACCTCAAACGTTACTTTCACCTCTTGTGTATTATTATTCAAAGCTAGCACCACTGCTCCTAAAGTCTTAATAACATGATTAGTGTAAGACTTGAGTGACTTTGCTGAATATGCAAGTTTTACATTGTCTTTGAGCTTTTCAAACTCTGACTTGACAAGTATGTTACATCTTGCACCAGAGTCGATTCTGAAAACTAATGTCTTTCCATGTACGACCAGTTTTACAGTCCACTTGTCTTCAATGACACTGATGTTCTCAACTTTACCCTTCTAAGACTGGCTACTTGCAGTGCTAATAGGTACAATATTTTCATCACTGTGGCTGTCATCTTCTACAAGATTAAAATTGCGTCTTTTTCTGCACATTTGATACCAGTGGTTCTTCTTTTTGCAGAAATTGCATGTGGTTCCTATTGCTGGACATTTTCCCTTTTCGTGGTTCTTGCCGCATTTACTACAAAATTTATATGAGTTGTCTTTAACAATGGACTTCTGCCTCATTACATTGTTTGACTGTCTCTTGATTGCTAGAACTTCTTGGCCCCTAAACATTTTCACTTGGCTTTGCGACATCTCGTATTGTTGTCCTATTTCTATAGCCTTGCTAAGGGTCAACTTCTGTCCATGATCAAGTAGTCTTAACTGTACCTTTTCGTGTATGACTCCACTAATGATCAAATCAATAAGCATATCATCTGGGTTGTCATACTCACAGTCCATAATGAGAAGCTTTAGATCTTTAACCAAGTTATCAAAACTTTCTCCTTCTAACTGCTTTCTCTGATGTGCTCTAAATCTAGACACTCTTTTATTTTGTCTTGGCCTTATGTAGTCTTCTATTTTCTTCAATAGCAATTGCGGATCTCCCTCTTCACTATCAGTAATATTTAGAGTTTTGTAAACTTCACGGCCTTGTTGACCTATCCACATTCCCAGCCATCCGGCTTTCTGTTTACTATCGGCACCAGCTAACGGTCCTTTGAAACAAAAGCTCACCTGCTGGTGGAATCTTAAAAACTCTTGAAACAGATCTTTAGCATTCAAAATAAAAAGAAGCCATTATTAGATTACTAAAAACCTTTGTCTGGACAGCTTTTTAAGTTTACTTCTGACACCATGTAGAATATTTGTATTACACAAATAACAAACTAGTGTTTAAGAGGGAAGACATATTAGGAACTCGTTTATTACGTAAAACACTAGCGGTGTTGCACTGACGCGCTAGTGTGCAAATGTACATATAATACTATTATGTTACACCTTTCGTAATCATGTCTAATGAACGAATGTGCGTAATTAAAGTACTTCTAAAGTGAAACCTGAGAGTATACTCTATCTGTGTATTGTTGTTCTAGTTTCAATAGTCTTACGAGCAATAAACTGGAAATACTTTTAATATTATGACAAAAATTGAGAAGAAGAGAATTATATAAACACCACTTTCATTCACAAAATAGTGCGGATTTAGATGCACCAATTTCCATTCACACCGCGTGCCGCGCCATGGGATCTTCCCTATTTACTTGTTGCTTGTTAAACAGCTTGTTTTTGTTTGAAATTTGAACTTATCTTTTGAGAAACATATATATAGATTATTATTATTATTATTATAACCAAATGAAACAATGATAGACTGATTTTTTTTGTTTACGCACGAAAAATTTGTTTATTTAATTTAATAATTTATGGGCTATCCAGCTATATATTGAAACTATATTCGGTGAGGTCTTGTGTTCAGTTGTTCGTCTTTATCCGAGTACGACGTTATTGTATTCTTTTTTGAAGAAACTTCTGTATTATATATGATAATATATCTGTGCCTAGAGAAAATTTGCAAACCACGATTCGTTGGATGGAGGTTGAATTAATATTATACAGAGAATAATATAGTTTAGTGAAATAAGCTTAAACTTTATTTTAAAAGCTATTTGTTTCTTAAATTATAGTCAGACTATCTCGCGTCAAAAATACCATGCACCAAAACAGTTCGCGCCAAAACGGCTGCGCCAAAACCTCACGTACCGTTTTAGAAGCTATGTACACCTTGTAACGTACATTGATATGGTAAGGTGTAGATTTAAATGTTTATTGCAGTTCTGTGATTAGCTTGCCTTTCTTTGCAGGATCAAAAGACCTTTGAACTCTCTGAAATCTATTGGTTATTAGAAACATAGATTTGGCTTTTAAATAATAAGTTGTTGTTTTTTTAATACGCCTTCTACTATAAACCATGGAACTATACTAAAGGAACGCCGACTTCAAAACAAGGTCTTTGCGCATCCTGTCTGCGCATACTGCAATATTTAAAAAAAACATTACAAAGACAATGAAGAATTTTATGACTTGAACGAGCGCGATTCACCCGTCTTGATTAGAAAATAGTTTTTCGCTCTTTATAAAGGAATTCTTAAAAACTTCATCCATTTTCAGACAAACTGTTATGGTGGATATATTTTTTTAGAGCAAGAGATCATCACAAATTATTTTATTTTTGATCATCTTACTAAAAATTATATGTACACAGGGATTCCAACGTTGGGTTTTTTATACTAGATCTGGTGCAGGTATATGTGCTACTTGCAGATTAGCTTGCGGTACCGCATTAAGCGGAATCGTCCCGCAAAACATAAAAAGATAAATTCAAACTCACATGCTACGCCGTTCCTTATTGGCACTTTTTTTTTTTTTGCGAAGTCCGAATTCCGTCAAAATAAATCATCATTATTTTTTTATTAGTGTAAAAAGAAAATATTAAATACAAAATGCCATCATTGTTTACATTTTATCCTATTGTGGCCTATATTTGGTTAAGCTAAGCGCTAATGCTTCGTTTATTTAATGACAAGGGTCATTTATAATCATGCCAAAACATTTTCCGATGTCTCTAACACATTCAGTCCTAAGAAAAGAATAGAATTTAATAAGGGCAAGTATTCTATAATATGTCTAAATTCTACTACGGACTTATTTAAAAACTGTGTCTTGAATGTAGATCCAGATCTAATGCCAATTTATCTTCTAGATCTAGATTCAAGTTGTAGTCATGACTTAAATATTGATCTAGATTCATCTATACATTTAAATCTATTTTGGATCAGATTTACAACTAAATCTAAACGAGATCCAGTAACTAGTAAATTTAGGTTGAATCTAGAAATTAGATTATCATCTAGAAATATATTATATTTAGAAAATAATTTATAGTGGATCTAGAGTCCTAAAGTGTCTCTTTCTTTTCTCTTTCTCCTTATCTCTCCAATACATAATAACATAATCTATATGTATATATATAGACGTACGTAGATATTTATTCTATATCTAGAGTAGTAGATGTTAAGACAGTTAATAACGTCTAAAATCTATTTCATTAATATATTTAGGCCTACTAAGAGGATAAAGCTTAGATTTACATCTAAAAGATTTTACATTATTATACATCTGGATTGGTAGGCAATTCTAGATCTATTTCTGTAATTTGTAATGTAAATCTAGATTCTAGATCTAGCCTATAATGGCTGTCTTATCTTATATGTTACAAACGTACGTTACTTCAAAAAAAAAAAAAAAAAAAAA
>JADKLZ010081421.1:0-10062 GCA_021533235.1 Biomphalaria straminea
TTCCCCTAGACACCTAAACGGCCACCATCTTTGACCTACTTGTCACATATTTGGAGAGCCTCGTCCGAGATTTATTTTACCCTACTCACACTGCAGGCACAGCAGGCAACTCCCCATTTATTTTACTATCATCATAGTTGAAGAACTTATGTATTGAGTGTCATCAGTGCTATATTTTTAAATTTTGTATTAGCTGTAATTAAACCTTTTTACAGGTTACTAAGCACCAAACCAAAGCTGATTCCACCTTTCCCATAACTCTCAAGTAATCGCTTTCGGCAGCTCCTTAATCTATCCTATATCTTATCCTACTATCCACTCCTTCTACTTCATTCCCCTCCACCGCCCTATCATCCCTCATCACCATGGCCAGTGGCACACGTTCCAAAGCAGACTCTGACATAAAGCAAAAGATGGCCAACTGGAAAGAAGCTGCAGCCTACCTTCATAATGATGAGGCAGAGCAGAGAGAATACGTAAGGAAACGATTAGAGGCTCTCGAGGAGGAGGAAAAGGAAGAAAAAAGAAAGGAGAAGGAAGCTGAAAAGGAAGAAAGAAGAAAGAATGAGGAAAAGGAAGAAAAAAGAAAGGAGAAGGAAGCTGAAAAGGAGAGAGAAGAAAAAAGACTAGCAAGAGAACATGAAATAACCATGGAAAGGGAGAGGAGAGAAACAGAAACAGCGAAGGAAAGGGAAAGAATGCAAGCAGAAACAGCCTTAAAGGAAAAGGAGATAGAAGCTAGAAAGGAAATGGAAATAGCTAAAGAGAAGGAAATAACTCAGAGGGAGATAGAGAAGGAGAAAGAAATAACGGCCAGAGAAAAGATAGCCGCGGACAAGGAGAGCGGAGCCGCTAGCCAAGCCTCCTCCGAATCTCGCCCGGCTAGCCCTGCCTCCAGCCAAGGTTCTGTAAACGGCCTACCCTACATGCCAATGGAACCCTTTGACGATAAAAGCGAAAGCGTGGAAGTCTACTTAGTTCGCTTTGAAGAAGTTGCGCGCTTCTATGGTTTACCAGAGGATAAATGGTCTTTCAGGCTATCCCAGTGCCTCAGAGGCAAAGCTTACGAGGTATACTCGAAACTACCTTCCAGCCAAAGAGAAGACTACACAGCCCTCAAGCAAGCACTGCTTATCCAGTTTGAGCTAACTGCCGAATCTTACCAGAAGAAATTCAGGACGTCCCGCCTCGAGCGCAGAGAGACTTATGACAGCCTCTGCAGCCGACTGGACAAATACCTGAGAAGATGGCACACTCTCAGTGATCTGCCAGAGTCCTTTGACGGCCTACTGAGCCTCATACTCGCAGAGCAGTTACTAGAGTGCATGCCAAGCGATGTCAAAATATTTGTCAGGGAACAGCAAGCCTCTTCGCCCGCTGACATAGCCTCAGCTGCAAACAGGTACGCGACGGCCCGCAAAGATATTAAAGATGTCAAGAGTAAGACTTCAGCCTCCGAGAAACCAGAAGACGACTCCCCTTCCTCTAACAAACCCTCCTCACCTAGCAAACCCGCGCCTTCTAGCCAATCCTCTTCTTCAGCTAAATACCAGCCTAACAAAGCACCAATCCAACGACCAGCTACGCCTAACAGCTACGACAGACGAAATCACCCGCCTCGACACAGCCAGACCAATAACCATCACCGTGACTGGAACAGCACGCGTGACCAAAGGCCCAATCGACAGCCGCAGGCCCCACGTAACCTGTCAGCCATAACTGAGCTCCCACAACCCTCTTTGCCTGATCAGCCATCGCCTCATGACGAGGAAGAGGAGGACCACTATGTTATATCAACGCTGACCGTGGCCCCTGAACGAGTTGCTATTGACCTTACTCAACCAGAAGCAAAACCGATACCACCTCACCCCATCTCATCTTCCCCTGGGGTAGAAACTATTCTGGTGAACGGTTCTCCTGTCCAGGCATTATTCGATTCCGGATGTGAGGTGAGTTCTGTCGTAAGCCAAGCCCTGGTCGACCCATCGGACCTCACTGGTGGAACAGTGACCGTCCAATCTCTTGACCGTGAGATTCCTCCGAAGAATTATCCTATCGCTAGGGTCCACGTAGAATGTAAGTACGTACATGGCACTATTGACGCAGTCGTTATGGACTCGCCAGTATTCGACTTCGTTCTAGGCTCCAGATACATACCTCTGGGAGTAGTCAACAAACCGTATTTTTCTCTGCCTGTCGGAAGAATGACAAGGCAGAGACGTGGTAGCAACCAGCCGGTTGGAAGCCCTGGTCGCCACACTAAAAACCCTTTAGCTAAGCTCAAGCCATTCTACCCTGGCACTGACCCTGCTAGGAAGCTACGAGGTGAGCGAAACGCCTCCACTCGTTATGATCCTCGGAACTCATATCCTTCAGCTCTCAAACCACTCCGCCCTGGCACTAACACTGCCAGGAAGGCACGAGGTGAGCAAAGCGCCTCTACTCGTGATGATTCATTGAACCCAAGCTCTTCAGCTATAAAATCACTCATCCCTGACGCTGACCCCGCCAGGAAGTCACAGAGCAAAATGAAGTTTGGCTCTGGTGAAAATAAGCCTAATCAGGGCCCCACTCACAATATAAGGCCACTCTTCCCTGACACTGACCATGTCCGGAAAATTAGAGATAAGCCGATTTATCGCACTCACGAAGAAACGCCTCACTATGGCATTAGAGATAAGCCCCATCGAATGCACACACCTTGGGCACTGAGCCATAACGTCTGTCCCACTTGCCAATCTGCCCCAAGAAGGAGATGTACCCAATCCTATCACCCGGCCTACTTTCCCAGATCATCAAAATTGTCCCACACAAGTGACAATCCACCTGCGAACAGGATTTAGGCGACAGCGGAATCTTTAGGACGGACACCCTCTGGACTTCGGCAACTTCTTGACTCTTAGGAAAATTTTCTTAAATGCTACGACCAACATATAACCTGAGTGATACCAACGTGGGCACTTCACAGCTCTTCTAACGAAGACCTATCTTTTGCGGGGAGGGTTGTGACAAAAATAAATTTCGCCCACTTGAGGTATCACTCGGTCTAGGCATTTAAATAATTTAATTTTGCTATCTTATTTTATCACCTCAGCTTGGCCCTTATGACTATCTAAAGCTATTACCACCACCCCCTTTTTTTTTAGGCATCTGTGTCACGATGTAATTTATTAATCTGACACCCGTCTGGCACATTCTTTATCGACAAGGTTAAACACGCCTCTGAATATCTTGACCTAACATCCTGCCGCACCCCACCCCTTCGGGGAACGGGTCAGTTCAAATGGACCCTCTTCAAATCGACAACAGGGTCTGTCTCGCGCAGCTAATCCCTGTCACGTAAGACAAACGGTCTGTCGTCCGACCATATTGGCGATATCATTCGATAAGGGCCCATCCTTATGTCAATACATGAAACGCGCGGCAAGGTCAAGTGATAATCTTCTCCTAGGCATGGCGGACGATCTAAACACCTGGGAAGCCCCGCCTCCTTGACCACGCGACAGGATATGCGTAATGGCAAGCCCATCCCTGTTCCTGTCCAACTTAGCCTTTTTAACTACACATGGCGAATGGTCTTATTTTCATTTCATTTTGAGGAGCTGAAAGGATATACTTCTCTGAGCTTTACGAGCTTTCGCTATATTCATTTCATATCTTTCATAATATTGGACTGGTGGTAAGCTGTTATATGGTTTGTGTTTAATGGCCTCTTACTGTGTATATTTATATATTTGTGCATTTATTTAGTGCATTATATTTGTGTACATATTTGTGTAATTCTTGGAGTATGTAAGTAGTCACTTTATGTATTATATTTTATCATCGTGACTTGTACGACTAAATAGTCAAAGTCATCCACTTTATCTGGACTAGAATTCACAACAATTCTTGCCACATGTATTTAGCTCTTTAGCTACTATTAATTTACCGCTCGCCACGAGCCCATTACTATTATTGATAAATTCCTTGACCGGGAACTATCATAATATTTATGTAACATGTCTTATTACCAAGTATATTTTACACTCATTCCGTGACAAGGAATGCCGTAATTATTTATGTACTATATTCTATTTATCGGTCTGTTGGCCAGACTTATTACTTAGGTAAAACCATGTAAACATTATCTTGTTTGTCTTATCATATCATTATCTTATCTCGGTTGATCACCTTGATTTTAAATGGCGCATTGACCCTGCGCTCAGAATAGACATGAATTATTTCCCCTTGTATTTAATTTCAACTTCTAGAGATTACGTTCCTTGAACGAGCCCTGTCTCCATTCAAGCGTGCCCTATTGTTCGGGCCCAACGGCCAAATGTAAACAATAGCGACTTGGTCACTGACCATCAGCCATTCCTCCCCCCCCCTTCCCCTTTCAGTTCTCTATCCAAGCGACTCGTAATGATATCACCGTGACAAGGTGCGTCTTACAATTTAACGCTACTTATAGTCTCCCTTGACGAAATGCAATTTCTACTATTTCAATTAATACCATGTGTTAGCTCCCTTGATATTTGTGAAACTAAGTTATAGTTTCTTCACATCATTGTTACATTACTGTGTGTTATCGCCCTTGTGAGACTTCATTACCATTATTATTATTGTCTCCCCTGATGAGATGTAATATTTTATTGGATTAACTCCCCTTATTATTATGAAACTAGATCATGGTTTCTATTTAATCATTCTGAAGATGTCCTTCATGAAAAGGCGTCTACCTCCCAGTGTCATCATTGTGGCTAAGTCGATCTACGAATCTCGTTGCAGCTTTTATTGCAGGCTACTCCTACTTGGAAGCCCTAACCTCATAACGCTGATACCAGTCTGCTGACACCAGATCTGGAGATACCAGCCTTACTCACTACTCAGAAGAGTCCGACCAACAACCGCATGCCAGAAGATCCGCCCCTGCAGCTACACATAGTTGGACTGTCCCGTGCGCTAGGACCGATCAAGCCAGCCACCCACAGACAACTCAGCATCAGTCACGCCGGTCTCGCCAGAGCAGCATAGGACTCAAAGCTAAGCAACAAAGCCCAATGACATTCAGACCACTTGTATCTCATTTCTTATGATGATAGTCCCATTTATGTAAATAATTAGGCCCCGCCCTAACACTGTACAGAATTTTACCTTTTACTTATTTTATTCTTATTATTAAACTGTACATATGTTTTACATAAAAAGTATTCGTTGCCTGCATTCATAACATTGTGCCTGTAGTCCTTATGTGCAAGTTAAGGTCCTCAAAATATCTAATTCCCCTAGACACCTAAACGGCCACCATCTTTGACCTACTTGTCACAATCCTATACAAAACAAATAGATCAATAAAATAATCAAAGGAAATCAGTTAGGCCAGGTTCACATGTAACTTCACTTTCACCTATCCCTTGGTCTGTTGAACCATTGGGGCACCATGCAAGATCTGTCAACCTTGTTTCTCTATTCTTCTCTGTCATTTGCCTTTGATAGGATTTCATTCTGATAATTCTTTCTGAAAATATTGAAACCTGCCAGGGTAGACCAATTCGGTCTTCAGCACAAATTGTCTTTGTAACCTTGTTTTGTAAGTGCATTGGGTGACATATGATAAAAGTACACACTGTTAACAATGAACCTGCTGTATTTAGATTTAGTCACTCCACATTGAAAGTTATCATCTTAAGGTTTCTAGAAATAGAATCTATACTTCTTGCCACAAAAAACATAGTTTAGATTTTTAAATGCAATTATGCAATGTATTTGTTATTCATGGTACTTACCTATTGATCAGTAAAATAATTAAAAGCCTAGAAAATATATGGCCTTTAGGTCTTTTAAAAACACTGCAATTTTACATTCATTTGAAAATGTTTTGATAGATATAATTAACTAGGTGTGATATTTTGGTTCATCTATATCATCACTAATCATTTATAAGAAAAAAAAAGGTCATATAAAACATTTTTGTTTTATGGAGTATTCATGTTTAAATATTTGCATTTTAGTACCTGGAGAATACAGCAACGTTAATTTGATGAGTGAATTGTATTTAGTGGGTAAGCCTAAGTTTTATTGTTATTAACCCATCAAAATATGCATTCACACAATTGAAAGGTCAAATAAGCAGTCAAATCATATTTCTTGAAGGACATTCAAATAACAAGTTGTGTCTTATTTTCATATAACTCTGAACCTGAATTAAGACATTCATTATAAGACAAAAATTTTGCATTTTTCAAAAATCAACACACGCTTCAAGGATTCTCCTCCTCTACTCTGTAAACTCAAGCATGACAGCTACAGCTATTCAAGTATCAAATCTGTAGCCCTGAATGCAATTACTTCAGTAAAAGATTTCTTATACTCATCTACTAGTTATAGCAAGTAAATCTTATAGAATTTCACTCTTATGATATATTCCTCATACAAAAATAGCAACATTACAACTACTATGTCAAATCAATTTTTATTTACAAAAGAAGCAAAAAATATTACCAGGAAAAGTTACAAACGAAAATGTGAAAAGCTTTTTAAAACATTTAACATAATATATTTAAAAATTCAAAAGTTAAAGAAAAATATTTTACTGAAGTTCAAACCAAGTATTCTTACTAAATGAGTTACTAGCATAACTTTTGAAACAAATGTATGCATGGCAAAACATAGACAAATATGATTTAGTGAAAAGTTTTGTCCATTAATCAATGCAAAAATGTAAAGAGCTTGTCATTTTCTTTTCTACAAATTCAGACATTTAATGTATGACTAGTCTAAAAACAAAAAACACTAGTAATATCTATATACACACAGATGTAGTTTTAAGACTCCACAACAATGACAGCTGTGATCAAAAATCTTGTCCAATGATGGACAGTACCAAAGTTTCAATACCAATCTACAACTCAGTAATCAAGATTGAATAATCTACAACAACTAGCAGATCCAGAGCTTTTTTTTTTTTTTTTTTAAAAAAAAAATAATTTTAATTTCTTCATTAAAATACAAAAGAAAAGAATATTGCATTTCTTCATTAAAATACAAAAGAAAAGAATATTGCATCTTTTCACTAAATTACAGAAGTAAAGAATATTGCATCTATTGGCCCTCCCATTGTCCCCACACCTTTTTTCAAATTTACAAATGATCTTATTTGAGATTAGAATATGGAATATAGTTTCAGCGGATAAGCAGCAGGTTGTGTGTTTCCTATAAGAAGATCTCACCTTGTCTTGTTTAGAATGATAGTGTAACGTTCATTTTTTTTTTAAAAACCAGATGTACAAGATACACAAGATATAAGGCTTGTCTCTGAGTCCGAAGATTAATGAGGAATGCAGAATATTCATAGCTTATATTATGTAAATATTCAACTATTTTTTTCACACATAAAACTATGATCTCTGGATAAAGATTGGACCGCCCCAACTCAAAGGGTTTGGGTGGGGAGGGCAGTAGATGAATCAGCCAATATATCAGAAGAGGGTGAAATAATGTGAAGATTTGTTTAAAAAATAGCCTATATCATATATATGTAACTATTTATTATGACAGAGTTTGAATACTACAAAAAAAAATTGTAAGGGTTGGAAAAGGAGGAAGGGTGGGTGGGGAGGTTCCTTCTGGATCTGCCAGTGTCAACAACACAGTGGTGTATCAATAGTGAGATGAGTAATCCAAAATGTACATAAAGCATCATGTATCTACAAAACATCCTAATATTTACAGGACAATATATCTAATAACTTGTGCATTGTCATCTAATGTAAAACAATTTAGACAAAATGAAACTAAATTATATCAGTGCATTTGAAATCAAGAGTATCACATATATGTAACACACACATACTGGTACCTTTATTTTGAATCACTCACTGCCTGTACAAACCTTGCAATATCTGACATTCTAATTCAAAATACAGTGTAGCTACTCACAATGCTACTATAAGGTGGTAAATATGATAGTTAGTTTCTTTCTAATAATCAGTTCTGACATTGCGGAATCTAATATAATTTAGAGCAAGCAATTTAAAATCATCCTCTATCTAAAAATAGGCTTTTGTTTACTAGTCCTTCTGGTTAATTTTGTCAGTTTTAATATTAACCACTGGGTTAACACTACAATTACCTTCAAAAATCCTTATTACTGTTTAGTGAGCCTTTTATGCTTTAATTAATACTAATAAACAACATATGCTGCCTCTAAAATAAATGCTGGCTTGAAATTTATACAAAATAAATTGGTTTTTTGACATTGATTCCATATTCTGCAAGAGCAGGAGTTAGATCTTCCATTTGTAAAGTCATTTTCTTGTCCTGAAAAATAACAATTGCACACATCAAATTAACCTATCTTAAAACCAGGCTTGGTAAAAGAGCAAAGAGAATAAGAATCCCTATTTATGTGTATTAAATTAGTAAAACAATTATGTTTTGTATATATTTGGCTAAATGGTAAATTAAGATATCCAGCTGGAGCCAGTGCACATACCTATATGTCTAGTAAATAGCTTATACTAGACAATGTTCCAAGAAGTTTGATTAGAAACTTTGAATTCAATTCAATGATGAATATAACTCTCCTTATATATATATATATATATATATATATATATATATATATATATATATATATATATATATAATACATATTTATTTTTATTGCTTTTTATCAGCAGCATTACAAAGTTCATAACAGGAAATTTATTTTTTTTTAACTTTGCCTATCCAGGACAGCTAGTGATTACTAAAAGAATATAAAATTTTATCCATGTGTATAATTGCTTCTGCATGATCAACATGGGTAACAATAATATTTTTGATTAGTAGTTGACCAACTAGCTCCTACCGAGGTAGGATGCAGTTTCAGCGGATAAGCAGCAGGTTGTGTGTTTCCTATAAGAAGATCTCACCTTGTCTCGTTTAGAATGATAGTGTGACGTTCATTTTTTTTTTAAAACCAGATGTATCGCTTTTTTTCCTCTAAAAATTTTTTAAAGGACTATGTGTGTAGTCTGTTTTTTTCAAAAGGTACTAAAAGCATATATTTTTAAAACTAGACAATTTGTTCTATTTTTTTTAAACTGTTTATTTATGTATTTGTAATAGATCTAACATTTGTATATTGTTCTTAGCTTAAGGTATGTTAAGGAATTTTAAATCTGAGGGGTCAACAACAGTAGCAAAATAAATGTAATAGAAGATTTTGTATAAGACAAAGAGTATCTCCCAACTTACCTTCCCCTGTTTTTTAGCACTCTGTCCAGAGGCTCTCATTTTAGAATGTTGCAGTGCATCATTGGCTATATCAGAGATGAACTTTTGAGCAGCAAGTGAGATTAATCTTGTTCTGTTAGAAAAAAAAATGCAGTTTTATTTGCAATATATATTATACAGGGTTAGTAGCACTTTTCCATGACAAAATTTTAGGAGATTTTAGGAGGTTTTTTAAGGATGAAATGTATGATATATACAGGTATATTATATAGGCCCTATATGCATGCGTGTGTCCCGCCCATTAGTATGATATACATTGTAGAACATACATAAAACTATGCATTTATCAAATCAATAGTTACTTGATTGTGAAAATAAAAAATATCTTGCCAACATCCCACCCAGAACAGAAACAATGTCATCAGCTGTGCTATGTCCACAGAAAATATAATTTAAGTTATTTTTTAATCAAGTAACAACTTGACTCTCATCCATCCCCGAACCTAAAACAACCATTTTTTTTCCAAAGAATTAGTAAAGAACAGAAGTAAAGAACAAAAGTAAAGAACATTAGTAAAGAATGATTGCTATTCTATTTTTGTTCATAAAAAAACATTCTTATCAGAGATGCTTCCATGCCTTCTCTGTGTTGTGTTGGAAATGTAGCCTACATTTTTAGTTCCTGTGTATATCTTATTTATAGATACTAGAGTTATAGTGTGCATTTAAGGTAATAATGTTTTATCTTGTTTATTAAATTAATTGCGCTTAAATCCTCCTCATAAACAGGGCCTGTAATATACAGACGTATTTCTATTTGTATGTTTAGTTGACATTTGCTTACTAAATAATTGCTTT
>JADKLZ010081425.1:0-10468 GCA_021533235.1 Biomphalaria straminea
TATCTACAGTAATGATATAAGAACTCATTCCACTATTAATTTGCTAATGACAGCCAGTGTTGGTCTTCTCTTCACTAATAAAATACTGTCCATCAGTGTGGATGTTTTTATAAATAAGTAGTGGGGAGATTTAAAAGGTATATTTCTTTTGTGTTCTGAATTCATATCAACGTTTTAACATCATTCTTTGACAATTATCCAGTGTATGGTACAGAATAAGGAAGTATTGAAAAGCTAAGTATTTAAACCATTTTAGAATTTATGTGCACCTTCAGCACTGGAGAATACATTTGTTTAGACCTTTAGCTTATAGCACCAAGTATAGTTTATCCATTAGATGCAACAGTATCTTTCAATAGAATGTCCTTGATTTTAATGAGCTAATTATATGGACTTTGGCCCCTGTATTTATAGAGGGAGAGTGGTGCTTAAGGGACTGCGGGCACGACATGGCCTATACTGTGCCGATGTGCCTAAAACTAAAACACATTTGTTTATCTTGTCCAGTTATTTGAAAATCTCTCCAAATATTTATTTCACTAATTGTAGGTTTTTCTTAATGTTACATTAAATTGCCACCACATTTCTTCTTATCACTTTCTCTATTACCGTACTGTATTTTATTGCTCAAAGAATGTTAACAGGATCTTACTGTATCAAGTTGTAAGCAAATGACAGATGACTGTAACTTTTAGTTTCAACATCTCACATAGAGACTTGCAATGAATCCTTTCTTTATGGAACGCTATCTAAATCTGAATGTAAACTCTTCAAATCAGTTGATTGAAATTAATTCAATAACATCGATTCTGGTTTGTTTACTTCGATTAGTCATACAAATTTAAATCTGAAAGAAACCTTACCTTTTACAGTCACTGATTCATCATTTAATTAATCTGCAATAAACCAAGTCTTTTTAAAAAGACAATTCCTCTTTTTTGAAGCTTATCAATTTTTCGGAAGAACAATTACTTTGTGCTTATTAACTGTTGAATGATTGATTTTAAATAATAGAGAAGTTTTACTCTTTCTTTCTAAAAAAAAAACAATCCATCATAAATCTACCCAGAGTATATGAAATTCTAGTTTAAGACAGTAGTCTTAGACTAGTTATTGGATCTAGTAAGACATGAAATAGAAGATTCTAGTTTGCTGATATAGATTCAAACTTAGAAACATAGAAAGACAGTAGTCTAAAATGATGGATCTAGTTAGAGATAAGGTATAAAAGATTTAGTATGGTGATATTGATCCAGGCTTAGTAACATGAAAAGACAGTGGTAAAGACTGATTTCGACTAAAGACATTGTGCACAATTTTCCTCAACCTCTATTTGTTTATTTAACTCTTGAATAAATATGATAAGGAATTTCCACTGATTAGTGTTCAAGATAAAGATCATCTAGATCTCCAGACCAAACTGTAAAAATTGTAACTATCAGATGGGAGTTCTCCCTGTGTGGCCAATTAGCTAGTATTTATTATAACTGTCAAATTTCAGGGGAAATTGTTAAAGCTGTTTTTAAGATTCATGTCCTGGTTTTTGATGATGATTCTTGAACCCATGAAGACATTGCAAGCTGAAAAGAGGAATTGTAAAAAGACGGTAGTCTAAACAGATTTCTACTTAAGACAGTGTACTAAATATTCCTAAATGCCTATTTTTTTTATTTAACTAATTAGTAAATATTATCACACATTTCAAGATAAAAATAATCTAGATCACTGCACCAAATTTAATTTTAAGATAATTATATTTTGAACAATTATAATGTTTAAACCAGAGTTTTCCATGTGTGGTCATTTAGCTAGAATTTTTGTTACCAAAGATATACACAAACTGTCAAATTTCTAGAAAAATCATTAGAGCCGATCTGGAGAAATGTGTCCAGAGATCAGCTTTCAACTTTTTGTTGATTCCTGAACCCATGAAGTGTTTGCTATTTAAGGAGAATTGTAAAAAGTACTTTATAACTCAAGAGGAAGAGTTTAGAAAATTTATTCCACAGTGCTAAAAAGTACACAAAATCAAATGCTTTTTAAAATATGCTGCTCCATATTCTGTACACTGGTAAGACCAATAAAAGTTAATTACCGGTATTTATAAATTTGCCTCCATTTATGAAAACACTATTTGTCTAATGCTGTACTGTATGAGTTTGTGGTACTAGTTTCCTAAAATGAAAAATCACCAGAAAAACCTGTCTTGTAATTACAAAACAAAATCAAACACCAGAAAAACCTGTCTTTACATGAGAAAGTATTTAAATTTATTTTTTAAATGTCTAATTACAGTTCATTTTAATTCCCTTCCATATTTTTGCTCTACAACTTCAGTTAAATAACTCAGTTTTTCAGATTCTGTCAGGGCTGGCTTCAACAGTTTAGTCATGTATTGATAAAATATATTACCATTTGCAACCAGCGGCTTACTGCCTAAAGCTTCTTGTCTCTTAAGTAATGCAGTGTAATACTCTATTCCTCCAAGGGCAAGATCCTTATTAATACTTGCCACATCCAAATCACAGGCTTTCTCCCAATAACAATTATAGCAGTTGTAGACTCCGACACAGACAAAAGCTAAACATGATTGTGCTGCACAATAAGTGATAGAAGCCAAAGTGAAGGAACTGAAGAGCCTAGCTGTAATATAACTTAAAATAACTGTCAATCCAGCAGCAAAGGAAAATAACAAAAGTTTGCTAGAATTGAGCATGCTAATTTCTTTAGCTAAAGCATATTTTTTGGCAGCTTCACTGAGTTGAAAAGTTTCAAGTATTTCCTGCTCTTTTTTTTCATTAACACCCTCAATTCCCATAATTTTCAAAATGTCTTTATTATCTTTAGCTTTTTTGCTGAAATCAGATGAGAAATAGTTTGGAATTCCTATAACTGCACCTGATCTCATTGAGAGAAAGCCTTGAGACACAAAATCTATTTTGTCTGTTGGCACAACTTCTAAAACTTTGTTGACATTGAAGGGGTTTTTAGTCTGTATCTTTAAATCTGTTTTTATCTGGAAAAGAAAAAAAACAAAACATCAGTAGGTCAGCTCTCAAATTGGTACACACAATTTTGAGTTGCCTGACATCTCTATAAAAATATTGAGAAAAAAACAACAATTGTCAAGCAACTTTCCAGGGATTATTTTTTTTAAATTAAAATCTGAGCAATATTTAATTTGTAATCAATAAATGTTATGTATAGAAAATACTTTTTTCAAAGCCTTACATATATTGAATGATATTGCATCAACTATGTATTATGAATCAGTTGTGTAATTAATTTTTAATACATCTAGACTAACAATAATACATGTGTGCGATTGGAAAAAATTTGTATTAATAGTTTTTGTTGTGAGAAACTTTCATGTTTACAGCATGCTTAGTACGCTAGGGTACAATAATTTTTGTCAACCTTTGGCCTGGGGAGAAGGTCTATTTTCTTTGGTTTTTAACCATGAATACATTATGTGAATGCAAGTGATACCGTAATGATAAAGAATACATTTGCACCTTTACTCTGATATTATGCACAGAACATGTTTCTTACAAACATGTATTTTAAATGCTACTAATTTATTTAGCAGAGCATGGTTAAGTTGTAATCAGTACTTTCAACAAATTTAAATTTTCAAACAAAAATTATTGTTTCAACTGGGTACAAACACATACTTCTTCAACCAACTGCAGAACTTGTGTATCCAATTGAGACTTATTTGTAATCTTTTCTTTGAAACTTGAGACTCCTAGTGTGTGAGGGTAAAGTGTTACTGCAGATACTCCAGTGCCACAACAAACCCAAAAGTAAGGATAATAAGTTCTAAGGTTTCTATACATCCTTGAAAATGATTGCCTTGATGTCTTAATAACTTCACAACTTTTAAATCAAGTAATTTCTGTGAAAGAATGATTAAAAGGGAAAACAAAAATTATTTATTTATTTAGAAGAATTTGTAGATAACAAAAAATGAAAGGGTAACTACTGTAGCCTTGACCTAGAGATAAAACTGCTTTATCATTGAAATATTTGAAGTACAGCTTTCTTTAAGTTTTTCATAGGTTTGTGGATTAGAGTAACCAATTTTCATAGTCTATTATTGTTTACAATGAGTTTTTGTCAGTCATAGATGATAGAGAGCTTATCTAGAAAAACATTTCTCCACAAACCATATTATACTTCTAAAAAAAGCACACACATTTAATCAGCACTTATATCCACTGTGACAATTTTTATTATTTTTAATTTCTGATTGATAATAGGGACCCTCTTGTACTCTAGATGTTCTATTATCAATTCAATATATTTATAATTCTCTATTACTTTACTAAGTAATACTATTTTATACTATTAGTCTATATTCACACTAGATCTACATACACTAGTAACACTTACATATAGATTACTAGATCTAGTCTAAACTCTTTTACTCAGTACGATTATGATACAGCAGATAGATTGCCCCTATTCATATTTCCCATGACTCGAGTAGATTTATGATTAGTAGATCTAGATCTATATGACTATATCTATGACTTGAGGCCTATGGCTATGTTGTTGACAAAGTTACAAGTAAAGCAGATTGATCTCCCTTGTCCATAGTAAAATACCTTACATAGACATCTATATATATATTATTATATATCATGTAGATCTATATTATGGCTAAGGTACCATAGTCATAGTAAGACTGTCTAGTCTAGTATAGAAAATAGAGACTAGACTTGACTAGAGTCTAGTCTAGACTAGATCTATTATAGGTCTACATATTTAAATTAATTAGTCGTGTATGATCCAGGTAATAGATCTATAATCTATACAATAGTCAATAGTTACATGTATCAGGATAATCAGCTGTCAGCTATATGTCTATGATTATAATGATATTGATAATTGATTGATACCGTTACTGGCGTTACACTTACACCTGTTACTGTTGTAAGTAGATCTAGATCATAGATGGTCTATGATATCATCTATAATTTATAACTATTTATTTAGATCTATCTACTATTTTACTACTACAGGTAGTACAGACTACACTGGACTACAGTAACTATAGTAATACTATACTATACTCTATACCAGGGGTCTCAAACTCATATCAGCATGCGGGCCGCAGTGGAAAGTAACAACCAGTCAGCGGGCCGCACCACGAAAAGAGAATGTTTTTTTCATTAAATTTTACGAACACTACTGTCACTGCAGTTAAATGCTAAAATAAAGTGTTTATAATTATTAATTACATCTAGTGTAGTTTATTACATGCACAGGCAGTTTAGTTTACTAAAATAAGTTGTCTCAGTCACTAATAAGAAAGCAGAAACTTTAGTTCAAAAAATAAATAAAAAACTCATTTGAGTGCGTTTGGCAGAGTGTACTGGCAAGTCGGAAGGTTGTTATGAGATGTTCAGTCTTGATCGTAATGCTGTTTTGTTGATTTTCATTCTATTTGATTTGTTTTGATTTTAGGCACGTCGGCACAATTTAGGTCATGTCGTGCCCGCAGTCCCTTAAGGACTACTCTCCCTTTACAAAACAAGGGCCAAATCCTATACAATTAAATAATTAAAATCAAGGTCTATTCATAGTTAAAATAGTAAAAGTAGTAAAAATTTAATAATTTGATAAAAATCTGGTGTAAATAGTACATGTACACAAACTCATAAATTAGATCCTCGCAGACAACCCCACCTCCCGGATAAAACCCAGTACCTTCCCAGGGTCGACACTATCGAACAGTGTTTGTAAGTCAATGGCTCTGACATCCTGGTATCTGGGGCAGTCAATAAGGATATGTTCCACAGTGAGCGAGAGTCACATTCTATAGAAAAACTGTTCGCAAACGTACGTACTCCCAAACATCACTAGAATTCTAGAAGCTGCGCAGAAAAAAATGCAGTGTATGGCTGAAAAAGGTCCCGCCAATCTGAACTGATTCCGTTTCTGTACCGTTAATCCAACAACAACTTTCTCTGATCACATTTCTGGCGGCCAGCGGTTAGAATCAGGCCACCGTTCACCCAGCTTCTGCTGAAAGTCTAAGCAGTCGGTGGGCGACAGTGACACCTCATTTATTGTGCTTTTTCATGGCTTTTATGTGGTCATTGAACATTTTTTCTATTTTTTTTTTGTAATTCGCGGACATGGTCGCGGGCCGCACAAAATAGTCGGCCCGCGGGCCGCGTGTTTGAGACCCCTGCTCTATACTAACTATAGTTATACTATAGTAATAGTTATAATAGTATGTAATGTAGGCCTACATTTAGAAGTAAAGAACTAGATCTAGATTTTAATTAAATAATAAAGTTTAAATTTAAAGTAATAAACTTTTTATAAAGTAAGATTTTTACTTTTAACATTGACTTACATAGACTCTAGTCTAGACTCTAGATAAGTCTACTATAATAGTCATAGTTTAGTCATTAATAGATTTATCTATCATAAATAATCATATGAAGTATAATAGATCAGGGGTGGGCAAACTTTTTCTTTCGACGGCTGCATTAAAAATATTGGGGAATTAGGGGGGCACATCTTTATCTCTCTCTATTTTCTCTCTCTCTCTCTATATATATATTTTTATTATAACTGTGGTGGTGGTTCAAATAGATGTAGTAGTGTGTGTGTGTAGTCAACTGACACAAATTACCAAAGGTCAACTGTGATGAGTTGTGACGGTCCATAGCGATGACACAAGAAACATCTAAAGTGAACACTACTCAGTCCAGTTACGTCGAATGTAATCATGTGATCAACAAGAATGGTCGATCAACGTTCTGTCAGTTTCTGGAAGGCCAGGGGGCACCCTATATAAAGAGCGAAGATGTCACAGTCAAGTGGTGTTTACTACACGGCTCGGCTGGTTCAGTTCAGTGTGGTACAACCATGTGGTTCTATATGGTGCATTACAGCAGTTCATTGTTGAGTATAGTAAAGACTCCTCGTGAGTACAAGACAATATCCATCTTGATCTTGATCTTAAATCAAGTCCTACACAACGAGCCCAGTGTGTGACGTTAATTCTGAATAGTGGAACCTAGTACAATTCCGTGATGAAGCTGATATGAGAGGCCAGTGGAGTTTGATACAGTGCTATAAGAGTTGATATGGTGGTACAGTTGTTAACTGTGAAACATTTGTACAGCCAGTGTTATATGTTGCTAATTGTACAGTATTGGCTGTGATCTATTGGACATTAAACTGTTTTGTTACTCTGGAGCTCAGCGTTGTCAAATTCTTTGAGTTGGTAGTTTTGTGTGGGGCAGTTAGCATGCATTGTGAGAGCTGTTTTAGTGATGTATTGGACATTTAACTGTTTTGTTACTCTGGAACCCTGTGTTGTCAAATTGTTTGAAATGGTAGTGTTGTGTGGGGCAGTTTACATGGATTGTAAGAGCTGTTTTAGTGCCATGTTACATAGCTAATATAAAATACTGTGAAAATGGGTTTACCTGATTTGTTAAAATGTTTCATTCTTTCATGTAGGCATTTTTTAAAATTTTGTTTATTTTTTTGGGTCTTCCTGTTGTGAGAGAGCATTTAATATACACTATGGTCTCCAGCGTGATCTAAGTAACTTTCATGCCAAATTTGATTACGATTTGTCAAATGGTTTTGATTTCTATTCGGAACATACATACATACATAAATACAGACACCTTACATTCTGCTTTATATAAATATAAATGTTTTAAAATTCCATAATCAAGGAATCCAAATCCAAATACGTCTTGTACTTTTCAACCATTTCACTAAAAATAATTTCACCTTCTAGCAAAGAAAATTGAGAAAACCTGTTTTCACTTGCCTGCCTGGAGAATCAGGATAGCTATGTTTGAAAAGAATTAACAAGAATATAGGCCTACATATCTTGTGATAATAACCTTTTGGAATAATAGTAATTACAAACATGAACTCCAGGCACTATTTCTGGTATTTAAATTAAAAAAAAAATATTCTGAGGTATCTATAATACAGTGCATTATACTGCTATTGAATTTTTTAAAATCTAAATTATCAAATTCTTCTCTTAAGATCATTTTTTTTTAAATCTTAGATTTTAGATCAAGTATTGAGCCTGAAGACACTGTAGTGTGATAGAGAATAGCTAGAAAATACAAATTCAAATAGTCTTAGATCAACACCTTTTGACATCTGTATAAGTATTACTCGTTAGGCAACATTGTAAACCTATTATATCTGATTTTTTACTATTAAACTTAGACATAAAAAAAAGCAATAATATTCATTCATATATAGATCTAGATTCTAGATGTAGACCTAATAGGCTTTTAATTTATTTTTTTCAGATTGATGTATGCAAAATAAGAAAAATGATCACTGTCGGCTATATGATTTTGGAGCTGTGCAGTTTTAGATCTTTAGAATTAATTTTACAATGAAAACAAGCTTTGCAAAGGGCAAATCCTCTTCTTAGGTCATTCATTGTATTTCATTTTTCTTTCTTTCAATTCTGATTCAAGATTTAAACAAAAATTAAATTGAAAGATTGATTGTGTTTAATGATTCTTCTTGTGGAATGAAGCAAACATCTAAATCTAGTTCTAGTTCCCAAGCTGAGTCAGACAGCAAATCTCTACAATTGGACACAATTAGTACCAATTCAAGAGGTGAAACTTTCATTCTATGTTCCTCTTGCAATAAGCAAGACTTAACATGTGGTCAACAATGCAAATGCATTAAGTACACAAGATTGTTAAGCAGTAATTCTACAACATCCCAAATAAATGAAAATCCTTTCCAATTAATAAAAAGCATATCAGATGGTCCAGTTTCACTAGAAAGTATTCCAACAATAAGCTTATTCAAACCCAGTCTTGGAGAATCAAGTCCAGTGGTTAATGCATCACAAGAAGTAGTAGATGAGCCATCTTCAAGTGATCACTGCTCCACATTGAACACGCCAGCAGTACTGGGTACTGACAAAATGCCCCCATCACTTCTTGTATATATAAAGCAGCATCAGAATAATATTGTCAATAAAAATGTGTTATATTTAAGTAGTGGATCTCATGTTGAGAGTACAGAACCTTCAAAAACAACATCTCACATTGATGATAGTGATGACACTGATACAGAAATGAATGATTCATCATTAGAACCTAGCTGTGATAATACAGTTTCTGGTAAAAGTTTGTATTCATTACCAACATCTGATACTGTGATTTTAGATGAAGACAAGTGTGTTCCTGCAACAAAAAATCATCTACAGTGTGATGACACTTTAATTTTAAATCAAGAAACAGAAGTATCAGTACATCACAATTTGAATACTATGTCTTCAATCAACATTGCAATGCCTACAGTGTTAGACAATTTAACAACTATTTCTAACAGAAATGTGCCTGGGGATATTATTCCTATTTTACCTTTAGAAAGTTCAAGTCAACTGCCTGCTCCTCTGGAGCCAATGAAGAAAACACTCTACTTATTGTCAAGTGATGGACAGCTGACTGCCATTAGTCTCACTCCTCAGCTTTTGACTGCCATCAATGAGGCAGCAGTAAGTAAACAGTCTGAAGCTAAAGCAACTCAGACAGACTTAGTTTTAGGTACACGGAATTTGTTTTTTAAATCGCTTGTGACATCCAGTGATAATCAAAACTCCTGTAGTAGAGATCAGTTGTGTGATGTATCAAGTGTAGGGGAAACAACCCTTGTCACATTTAGTGAAGGTAATGACAACCAAAGTTTGTATGACAATTCAGTTGACAATGTAGACAAGACATTAAACAACTGCAGTAGTCAAAGACTTATAGAATTACATTCACAGATTCCTGATGCTGAGAATCAGACTGTCCCTATTGGTTCCTTTCTTCCTAGCAGTGACTTAGTGATTCATAAAACACCATTGGTAAAGTCTGACTGTCACAAAGAGATCAATTCCAAGCCAGACTTAAAAAATCAAGCCAAGTCACTTACTAAGGTATATCAGTGTGACTTGTGCATCGCTAAATTTACAAGATTAGGAAATTTCACAAGGCACAGAAAAATTCACAATCTACATCCTGAGGTTGGTATATTCATTTTTTACAACCTAAATGTATAGAAATGGGATATGGCTCAAAAATTTGTGGCTATTTAAGCTATAATATTAAGATGTGTGTAAATGTTTCCTTTGACAAATTGTTCAGTTCATTGTCCTGAATAAGCTTATGAAAGAGTCACCTACCCTGTACAGATAGTTTAAAAGCTATTTGAGTAGACACTTAAGGATATTTTTCAGAGGACGTTTTATGACCTGAATACATGGCTTACTTACTTCTGCTGTTTTGAGCATAAGACACAGAGAAATGTAGCAGTTGATAGCTTTATTTTATGAAATGGAAAACTTTCTTGAAGTGTTACAATTATAGCCATTATTGTTTGGTGTCTTTGGTGTCACACTTGATTACTGGTATGTTAAAGATTTTCTGCTGCATTGGTAGGATAGTAGTTTTTTTTT
>JADKLZ010081427.1:0-11685 GCA_021533235.1 Biomphalaria straminea
TATCTACAGTAATGATATAAGAACTCATTCCACTATTAATTTGCTAATGACAGCCAGTGTTGGTCTTCTCTTCACTAATAAAATACTGTCCATCAGTGTGGATGTTTTTATAAATTAGTAGTGGGGAGATTTAAAAGGTATATTTCTTTTGTGTTCTGAATCCATATCAACTTTTTAACATCATTCTTTGACAATTATCCAGTGTATGGTACAGAATAAGGAAGTATTGAAAAGCTAAGTATTTAAACCATTTTAGAATTTATGTGCACCTTCAGCACTGGAGAATACATTTGTTTAGACCTTTAGCTTATAGCACCAAGTATAGTTTATCCATTAGATGCAACAGTATCTTTCAATAGAATGTCCTTGATTTTAATGAGCTAATTATATGGACTTTGGCCCCTGTATTTATAGAGGGAGAGTGGTGCTTAAGGGACTGCGGGCACGACATGGCCTATACTGTGCCGATGTGCCTAAAACTAAAACACATTTGTTTATCTTGTCCAGTTATTTGAAAATCTCTCCAAATATTTATTTCACTAATTGTAGGTTTTTCTTAATGTTACATTAAATTGCCACCACATTTCTTCTTATCACTTTCTCTATTACCGTACTGTACTGTATTTTATTGCTCAAAGAATGTTAACAGGATCTTACTGTATCAAGTTGTAAGCAAATGACAGATGACTGTAACTTTTAGTTTCAACATCTCACATAGAGACTTGCAATGAATCCTTTCTTTATGGAACGCTATCTAAATCTGAATGTAAACTCTTCAAATCAGTTGATTGAAATTAATTCAATAACATCGATTCTGGTTTGTTTACTTCCATTAGTCATACAAATTTAAATCTGAAAGAAACCTTTTACAGTCACTGATTCATCATTTAATTAATCTGCAATAAACCAAGTCTTTTTAAAAAGACAATTCCTCTTTTTTGAAGCTTATCAATTTTTCGGAAGAACAATTACTTTGTGCTTATTAACGGTTGAATGATTGATTTTAAATAATAGAGAAGTTTTACTCTTTCTTTCTAAAAAAAAAACAATCCATCATAAATCTACCCAGAGTATATGAAATTCTAGTTTAAGACAGTAGTCTTAGACTAGTTATTGGATCTACTAAGACATGGAATAGAAGATTCTAGTTTGCTGATATAGATTCAAACTTAGAAACATAAGGATCTAGTAAGACATGAAATAGAAGATTCTAGTTTGCTGATATAGATTCAAACTTAGAAACATAGAAAGACAGTAGTCTAAAATGATGGATCTAGTTAGAGATAAGGTATAAAAGATTTAGTATGGTGATATTGATCCAGGCTTAGTAACATGAAAAGACAGTGGTAAAGACTGATTTCGACTAAAGACATTGTGCACAATTTTCCTCAACCTCTATTTGTTTATTTAACTCTTGAATAAATATGATAAGGAATTTCCACTGATTAGTGTTCAAGATAAAGATCATCTAGATCTCCAGACCAAACTGTAAAAATTGTAACTATCAGATGGGAGTTCTCCCTGTGTGGCCAATTAGCTAGTATTTATTATAACTGTCAAATTTCAGGGGAAATTGTTAAAGCTGTTTTTAAGATTCATGTCCTGGTTTTTGATGATGATTCTTGAACCCATGAAGACATTGCAAGCTGAAAAGAGGAATTGTAAAAAGACGGTAGTCTAAACAGATTTCTACTTAAGACAGTGTACTAAATATTCCTAAATGCCTATTTTTTTTATTTAACTAATTAGTAAATATTATCACACATTTCAAGATAAAAATAATCTAGATCACTGCACCAAATTTAATTTTAAGATAATTATATTTTGAACAATTATAATGTTTAAACCAGAGTTTTCCATGTGTGGTCATTTAGCTAGAATTTTTGTTACCAAAGATATACACAAACTGTCAAATTTCTAGAAAAATCATTAGAGCCGATCTGGAGAAATGTGTCCAGAGATCAGCTTTCAACTATTTGTTGATTCCTGAACCCATGAAGTGTTTGCTATTTAAGGAGAATTGTAAAAAGTACTTTATAATTCAAGAGGAAGAGTTTAGAAAATTTATTCCACAGTGCTAAAAAGTACACAAAATCAAATGCTTTTTAAAATATGCTGCTCCATATTCTGTACACTGGTAAGACCAATAAAAGTTAATTACTGGTATTTATAAATTTGCCTCCATTTATGAAAACACTATTTGTCTAATGCTGTACTGTATGAGTTTGTGGTACTAGTTTCCTAAAATGAAAAATCACCAGAAAAACCTGTCTTGTAATTACAAAACAAAATCAAACACCAGAAAAACCTGTCTTTACATGAGAAAGTATTTAAATTTATTTTTTAAATGTCTAATTACAGTTCATTTTAATTCCCTTCCATATTTTTGCTCTACAACTTCAGTTAAATAACTCAGTTTTTCAGATTCTGTCAGGGCTGGCTTCAACAGTTTAGTCATGTATTGATAAAATATATTACCATTTGCAACCAGCGGCTTACTGCCTAAAGCTTCTTGTCTCTTAAGTAATGCAGTGTAATACTCTATTCCTCCAAGGGCAAGATCCTTATTAATACTTGCCACATCCAAATCACAGGCTTTCTCCCAATAACAATTATAGCAGTTGTAGACTCCGACACAGACAAAAGCTAAACATGATTGTGCTGCACAATAAGTGATAGAAGCCAAAGTGAAGGAACTGAAGAGCCTAGCTGTAATATAACTTAAAATAACTGTCAATCCAGCAGCAAAGGAAAATAACAAAAGTTTGCTAGAATTGAGCATGCTAATTTCTTTAGCTAAAGCATATTTTTTGGCAGCTTCACTGAGTTGAAAAGTTTCAAGTATTTCCTGCTCTTTTTTTTCATTAACACCCTCAATTCCCATAATTTTCAAAATGTCTTTATTATCTTTAGCTTTTTTGCTGAAATCAGATGAGAAATAGTTTGGAATTCCTATAACTGCACCTGATCTCATTGAGAGAAAGCCTTGAGACACAAAATCTATTTTGTCTGTTGGCACAACTTCTAAAACTTTGTTGACATTGAAGGGGTTTTTAGTCTGTATCTTTAAATCTGTTTTTATCTGGAAAAGAAAAAAAACAAAACATCAGTAGGTCAGCTCTCAAATTGGTACACACAATTTTGAGTTGCCTGACATCTCTATAAAAATATTGAGAAAAAAACAACAATTGTCAAGCAACTTTCCAGGGATTATTTTTTTTAAATTAAAATCTGAGCAATATTTAATTTGTAATCAATAAATGTTATATATAGAAAATACTTTTTTCAAAGCCTTACATATATTGAATGATATTGCATCAACTATGTATTATGAATCAGTTGTGTAATTCATTTTTAATACATCTAGACTAACAATAATACATGTGTGCGATTGGAAAAAATGTGTATTAATAGTTTTTGTTGTGAGAAACTTTCATGCTTACAGCATGCTTAGTACGCTAGGGTACAATAATTTTTGTCAACCTTTGGCCTGGGGAGAAGGTCTATTTTCTTTGGTTTTTAACCATGAATACATTATGTGAATGCAAGTGATACCGTAATGATAAAGAATACATTTGCACCTTTACTCTGATATTATGCACAAAGCATGTTTCTTACAAACACGTATTTTAAATGCTACTAATTTATTTAGCAGAGCATGGTTAAGTTGTAATCAGTACTTTCAACAAATTTAAATTTTCAAACAAAAATTATTGTTTCAACTGGGTACAAACACATACTTCTTCAACCAACTGCAGAACTTGTGTATCCAATTGAGACTTATTTGTAATCTTTTCTTTGAAACTTGAGACTCCTAGTGTGTGAGGGTAAAGTGTTACTGCAGATACTCCAGTGCCACAACAAACCCAAAAGTAAGGATAATAAGTTCTAAGGTTTCTATACATCCTTGAAAATGATTGCCTTGATGTCTTAATAACTTCACAACTTTTAAATCAAGTAATTTCTGTGAAAGAATGATTAAAAGGGAAAACAAAAATTATTTATTTATTTAGAAGAATTTGTAGATAACAAAAAATGAAAGGGTAACTACTGTAGCCTTGACCTAGAGATAAACTGCTTTATCATTGAAATATTTGAAGTACAGCTTTCTTTAAGTTTTTCATAGGTTTGTGGATTAGAGTAACCAATTTTCATAGTCTATTGTTTACAATGAGTTTTTGTCAGTCATAGAGAGCTTATCTAGAAAAACATTTCTCCACAAACCATATTATACTTCTAAAAAAAGCACACACATTTAATCAGCACTTATATCCACTGTGACAATTTTTATTATTTTTAATTTCTGATTGATAATAGGGACCCTCTTGTACTCTAGATGTTCTATTATCAATATATTTACATTTCAAACAGTAGTAATTTTCTTCACACACAGACTCCCATGCTTTCATAAGATGTTCCATGTGTTTTATAGTAACGCATTTGATTAACACAAAGATATGAGGTTAATTCCTCACATTCACTCTGACAACTATGCAGATTCCTAATCCTAATCTAGATCTAGAGGAAAATTAGATTTTTTATCTAGATCTGTCAAGAAATAGACATGAATAAAAAAAACTGGAAGAAAAGAAAGTTACGCCCCAAAAAACGTATTAATAAGTGCTTTTAAAAGCAGAAGGATCTATAATTTTGTACTTAAGACTTAGATCTAGATCTAAATGTCAGCTTTAAAAAACATGTTGTCAAAATCGTTAATAATGAATTGTTTTTGGGCTATGATTCAGTATGATCTAAAAAAAAACAAAAAAATAAACAAAAAACATAAAGAATGGAAGGACCTACCATTGAAAAAGGTTCTAAGCAGGGCGATTGATAGAGAGGAATGGAAAAAGACGGTCTACAAGTCTTAATTGCTTGGTGCCCCAACGGTCGACAGACTAAGGGATAGGTAACAAGTAACTATGATCTATATTGTATTATGTATGTTACCAGCAAAGTGTGAATCTACTATTTTATAGAATTCCTATAAACATCAGGCAAAGTACAAAATGAATTCTTGATTTCCATATTTACTGCTAATACTTTCAAGTTCCAATACTTGCATTTAAGTAAACCAAGATAGATATTTTGGAAAGAATTTTCAAGTAGGCTTATAAGTAATAATATAGATATCTAAATATAAGTTTGCAGCTTGTAGAAGACATTGCATGTTGTTACTGCACAAAATAAAACAACTTTTAATCTATTCCGAAAATTGCATGGAATTATAATGGAAGACTTTGATTTTAAACTTGAAGAACCTTTATTTTCTGTAACTTTTTTTTTTTGTGCTTAAAATTAAAAGAAAACAACATGAACTAATAGTGTCTAAACCTGCCCCCCCTTTCTGCCCCTTTCTATCAAGATCAGGAATCAGAACACTAGCTCACCTAGTGGTGACCTAGCTTATACTGTTGTAGTAACCTAATGTAACACAACTAGAAGGCATGTCTAGACTCTAGGTTTTATTGAACAAGAATGACCAAACAGTTCACAATAACACAGTACACACACACACACAAGCTGACCAGGACACCATGACATTTTGACACACTAGAACAGATCAGTTCACAACACACAACAAGAAATATAAATACACAACATTCACCCCCCGTTTAGTTTCTTTTCGCTCTACTTCTGAGATTATACGTGTGCTGTAAGGGCGTATCTCTGGCAGGTGAATTTTGTCTGTTTTCAATAATGTTTTCCTCTGCTTTTAAAGCAGGCGGAACCATGTTCTCTGCAGATGTCTCTATGTCACCTCTAGAAGCCACTGAGTGTTGGGAGACACCCGGAGAAGTCTCAGTGTTACCAGGAGCCAGTTGATGTTGAAAGACCTCAGAAGATGTCTCAAAGTCTCTTGGAGCGAAATCATGTACTATGGTCTCTGAAGATGAGTCGCCTCTCGGAGCCAAATGGTGTAGTGATACAGTTTCTTCCCGTCCATTTGGAAGACGTATGTGGGCATAGTTCTGATTAGCTTCAATAAGTTCCACTTCATCTACCAGCGGCTCATATTTGCTTTGCCTCGCATGCCTTCTCATTACGACAGGCCCTGGAACAGATAGCCAAGTCGGCAGAGAGACACCACAGGCGGACCTTCTTTTGTAGGCAAATAGTCTTTCGTGAGGTGTCATTTTTGTAGCAGTGCATAGTAGAGATCTAATTGAATGGAGAGCGTCGTTTAGGGCTAGCTCCCATTGTGTAATAGGTAGCCCTCTTGACCTGACAACAAGAAGAATTGACTTCCAGAGAGTTGAATTCAACTTTTCAACTTGTCCATTTCCTTTGGCATTATATGATGAGGTTCTGCTTGTTACTATGCCTTTACCTCTGAGGAAAGATCGTAGCTCTTCAGACATGAAGGCTGATCCCCGGTCTGAATGTATATAAGAGGGTGTGCCAAAAATGCTGAATAAGTTTGTGAAGCATCTAATTACTGTTTGAGTAGACATGTCAGGACATGCATAGGCAAAAGGAAACCTTGAGCACTCATCAATAATTGTCAATAAATATTTATTTTTAGTGGTAGAAGGGAGTGGTCCCTTAAAGTCAACACTAAGTCTCTCGAATGGTGATGTGGCTTTTACTAAGCTGCCGGCAGATGGTTGATAAAAACGAGGTTTTATCTCTGCACAGATGGGACAATTGTTTGTTACAGTTCTGATTTCTTCAACTGCATACGGGAGATTCTTTGACTGGACGAAATGGAGCATTCGCACTATGCCAGGATGGCAAAGAGAGTTGTGAAGTTCTTTCAAAGACGTAGGGGTGGTAGTTGTACTTGCACAGAATCCACGAGAAAGAGCATCGGCGGCCATGTTGTCAACTCCCGGCCGGTAACACACATCAAAACTGTACATTGATAGTTCTATTCTCCACCTCTGAATTTTGTCGTTTTTAATCTTGCCGTGAATGATACGGACCTTTGATCCGTGGTGAGTTTAAAATGTGACCCTAACAAAAAGTGTCTCCATTTCTTAATCGATTCAACGATGGCCATTGCTTCTTTCTCCACGGAGGATTGACGTCTCTCGCTAGGAGATAGTGTTTTGGAGAAAAAAGCAACTGGTCTTTTGTTCTGTGACAAGGTGGCGGATATAGCGATATCCGAAGCATCTGTTTCCACCTCCAGCGGCGTTTTGTGGTCTACATTAGTGACAACAGCAATTTCTAGTTCTCCTTTCAAAGTTTGAAATGTATCTTTGACTCTCTCAGGGAGTGGGAAAGTTCTGTTGTGAACTAAAGGATGGATCTTGTCTGAGAAATGCCTTATCCAGTTGGCATAGTAGGAGAATAGGCCTACTGCTCGCCTTTGTGCATTCAGGTTCTCGGGTGGAGGAAGTTGACGCAAGGGCAGTAGTCTGTCGGGGTCTGGCTTCATCTCATTATGGGAGACTTCATAACCTAGTAATCTTATTCTTGAGGAAGCGTATGCACACTTTTCATCATTCAGAGTTAGTCCATATTTTTTTATAGCCCCAAGAAATTTATGCAGATTTTTATCATGCTCTTCTCTGTCTTTACCACAAACTGTGATGTTATCAATATAAGCATATTGTGACTCTAGTTCTATGATCTTGTCGATTGTTCGTTGAAAACAGGCTACCCCGTTAGTTACTCCAAAGGGTATCCTACAGAATTGGTATAATTTCCCTCCAGCTTCGAAGGCAGTATAAGGGCGATCAGTCTTCCTTAGAGGGATCTGATGGTATGCGTTGCGAAGATCAAGGGTGCTAAATATTTCATATTTAGCTATTTGAGAGACCATATCATCAATGCGAGGTAAGGGATAAGCATCCCTAAGTGTGAACCGATTAACAGTTTGGCTGTAGTCCACTACCATTCTTCGTTTGTGTCGTTCGTTGGTTGTTATTAAGACTTGGGCCCGCCATGGAGATGACGAGGGCTCAATTATGCCATCTTTTAAGAGTCTCTCAACCTCTGAATTGATGAATAGAGTGTCGTTTGCAGAATAACGTCTGGATTTTGTTGCGATATGTCGACACTCTTTAAGCATGTTTTGGAAAAGAGGAGCGGGTTCGACACTAGCAGATTTCATTCCATTTAAGACCATTGATGGTTTAGGCCCCTGAAAAGTGATCTGTACACTTTCATGTTGTTCCAGGAAGTCGTGACCTAAAATAACATCCTCACAGAGGTTGTCAAGTATGTACAGTTTGAAGTCTTTATAAGTGGAGCCTTTACTTTTAATGTCAGCAATAACATGGCCTCGAGTATAACCAGTTAGGTTAGTGTTGGCCATAGATATAAGTTTTGATGAGTGAAATGTTTTGAATCTATACTTTCTGACAGCCGAAGCAGAAATGTAACTGTCTGAACTACCTGTATCGATGAGGGCATCAAGGGTAATGTTGTTAACTTGTATTTTCATTACAGCTCGAGATAGAGAAAACGAAGAGGCAGCTGTAATTGTATATGCTGCTGAGTTAGAGTTAGGTCTGTCAACTGTAGAAAATTTTGATTTGCATACCTTTTTGTAATGTCCTTTTTTACAGCATTTATTGCAGATTGCATCTTTAGCGGGGCATTTGCTACGAGAGTGGATAGCAACTCCACAAAAGTAGCACTTGCCTTGAGCTGCAGCTATGGTAACGGGTGTCGAATCAATTGTGTCTTCTACAGCAGAGCAAAGCGGCAATTCCGACGTAGTGGATTGTTGTGCTTGTGGTGTTTGACGAGTAGCGGCTTGTTGCGAGTTATATGTCACAGAATGTTTCTGTGCCATCTCCAGAGATCTAGCTACCTCCAATGACTTTGCGAGGTCCAGAGATGAGTACTCTAAAAGTCTCTGCCTAATCTCTGGTGATGACATGCCACTAATGAATGCGTCTCTGATTGCCTCGTTCTGGTTTTCGAGGGCAGTGACTGCTCTGAAATGGCAGTCTTTAGCCAGCAATCTCAACCTTTGAACATACCTGTCAACACTCTGTCCTGATTCCTGTTTACAATTTGATAGGAGATAGCGAGCATAAACCTCATTATAGAGTCCGTTGAGTGTATTTATGGCAGTTTCAAAGTCAGTACAATCCGATATCAGTTCGTAAACACCATGCGAGATAAAGTTGCATAAAAGATCGAACTTCTCACCTTCTGGTGCAGCGAGTTTGGATGCGAATTTCTCGAAAGTGTGAAGCCAGTGCTTCCAGATTCTTTGAGCGTCCTGATCATTAGGATCCACAACCAATCTTTCAGGCTTTAGAAAACGATCCATGTTTAATGTTTGAAACACAAATAGTCCACAGGATTCTTGTTCAATAAATTGTAGTAACCTAATGTAACACAACTAGAAGGCATGTCTAGACTCTAGGTTTTATTGAACAAGAATGACCAAACAGTTCACAATAACACAGTACACACACACACACAAGCTGACCAGGACACCATGACATTTTGACACACTAGAACAGATCAGTTCACAACACACAACAAGAAATATAAATACACAACAACTATTACTATTATTATATTATAGTCTATAGAGTATAGCTCTAGGCCTAGCTACTGCCTCTATGACTATGGCTATGGCACTAAGCCCTAAGTGGGCCTAAGCTATTTGCTAACTAGATCTATATATACATAAAAACATAGACATAATTAATGTGAGTTCGAAATCGAAATCTTTTTCGAACTATCATTACTATCAAAATAACTATCACACTAAAAGTTTAGTAAAAGTCACTATCATGCTATGTTAGATGTAATTATTCATTGTAATTGTAAACTGTAACTGTAATTTAGAATCTAGATCTAGACTCTATTACTTAGTCTATCTAAAGTATCTATATAAAATATAATAATTATATACATACTAGATCTACATACACTAGTAACACTTAGATCTACATATAGATTACTAGTCTAAACTCTTTTACTCAGTACGATTATGATACAGCAGATAGATTGCCCCTATTCATATTCCCCATGAGTAGATTTATGATTAAATTAGTAGATCTAGATCTAGATCTAGATAGATCTATATCTATGACTTGAGACCTATGGCTATGTTGTTGACAAAGTTACAAGTAAAGCAGATTGATCTCCCTTGTCCATAGTAAAATACCTTACATAGACATCTAGATTCTAGATCTAGATCTAGATATATATATTATTATATAGATCTATCATGTAGATCTATATTTAATTATGGCTAAGGTACCATAGTAAGACTGTCTAGTATAGAAAATATAGACTAGACTAGACTAGAGTCTAGTCTAGACTAGATCTATTATATTTTATAGGTCTACATATTTAAATTAATTAGTGTATGATCCAGGTAATAGAATAGATCTAGATCTATACAATAGTAAGTTAAAGTTTCAATAGTTACATACAAACATGTATCAGTATCAGGATATTCAGCTGTCAGCTAATCAAGTGAGCTATGAGTATGTCTATGATATTGATAATTGATTGATACCGTTACACTTACACCTGTTACTGTTGTAAGTAGATCTAGATCATAGATGGTCTATGATATCATCTATAATAATAATTTATAACTATTTATTTAGATCTATCTACTATTTTACTACTACAGGTAGTACAGACTACACTGGACTACAGTAACTATAGTAATACTATTAACTATACTATACTAACTATAGTTATACTATAGTAATAGTTATAATAGTATGTAATGTAGGCCTACATTTAGAAGTAAAGAACTAGATCTAGATTTTAATTAAATAATAAAGTTTAAATTTAAAGTAATAAACTTTTTATAAAGTAAGATTTTTACTTTTAACATTGACTTACATAGACTCTAGTCTAGACTCTAGATAAGTCTACTATAATAGTCATAGTTCAGTCATTAATAGATTTATCTATCATAAATAATCATATGAAGTATAATAGATCAGGGGTGGGCAAACTTTTTCTTTCGAGGGCTGCATTAAATATATTGGGGAATTAGGGGGGCACATCTTTATCTCTCTCTATTTTCTCTCTCTCTCTATATATATATATTTTTATTATAACTGTGGTGGTGGTTCAAATAGATGTTGTAGTGTGTGTGTGTAGTCAGCTGACACAAATTGCCAAAGGTCAACTGTGATGAGTTGTGACGGTCCATAGCGATGACACAAGAAACATCTTAAGTGAACACTACTCAGTCCAGTTACGTCGAATGTAATCATGTGATCAACAAGAATGGTCGATCAACGTTCTGTCAGTTTCTGGAAGGCCAGGGGGCACCCTATATAAAGAGCGAAGATGTCACAGTCAAGTGGTGTTTACTACACGGCTCGGCTGGTTCAGTTCAGTGTGGTACAACCATGTGGTTCTATATGGTGCATTACAGCAGTTCATTGTTGAGTATAGTCAAGACTCCTCGTGAGTACAAGACAATATCCATCTTGATCTTGATCTTAAATCAAGTCCTACACAACGAGCCCAGTGTGTGACGTTAGTTCTGAATAGTGGAACCTAGTACAATTCCGTGATGAAGCTGAGAGGCCAGTGGAGTTTGATACAGTGCTATAAGAGTTGATATGGTGGTACAGTTGTTAACTGTGAAACATTTGTACAGTCAGTGTTATATGTTGCTAATTGTACAGTATTGGCTGTGATTTATTGGACATTAAACTGTTTTGTTACTCTGGAGCTCAGCGTTGTCAAATTCTTTGAGTTGGTAGTTTTGTGTGGGGCAGTTTACATGCATTG
>JADKLZ010081431.1:0-12516 GCA_021533235.1 Biomphalaria straminea
AAGACAATGTTTCTATAAAAGAAATATGTTCCAAACTGTTAGTTAAATACAATGTTTCTATAAAAGAAATATGTTCCAAACTGTTATACAATGATACAATGGCCGACTTATTCGCACTTCACCGTCAATGAAAAACATTATTTGAAAGAAAACTATACATTGAAATGGATGAACAAGACTAGAACCCGATAGAGCGATCAGCAGAAGGATCGCAAGTTTGAATCCTCACGATAATCGGCTTTTAGACTTCACATGTCCATGTCTTCCTTGAGTTCATTATATCTTTAAAGTGTTTTTATTTTTAACAAGACTTTCAACTTTCTTTTCAACAAGGAATTACAACTTACCCTGCGAAGAATACATGTTTAACAAAATTCAATTTAGTATTTATTCTATATCACGGCTGAAATAGAAATCTTGTCTCTCAGATTACTTACAAGTTAAACATTATTAACAATCTTTTTTTTTTCAGATGCTTTTTGGTAAAAATGCCTACCTGGCTCTATGTACATGTCATTAATATAAATCATCTATCCATCTGTCTTATAGAACATGACCAGGTTTTTATAAATTTGTAATTTGATCAATTTCATATTGAGCTAAAACAACTTTTTACTACATTACCTGAAACTAAACTGCAACCAAAACAGATACACACATTACAAAACCAACACAAAATGCAAACATTTGTAATTGCAGACGAATAGAGAGAATTGGAATCGAGGTCACGGCGACCTTGCAAGTGAGATATCAGATATTGACATTCTACTTGTTTTAGGAAATTTATTGTTAGGAAAATTTATGACCGGAACACAGTCGGCCAGGCACTCAATTAGAAAAGTAAAGGAACAGAGTTCTACAAATTGTTCCGAATGATTCATTAGCAAACTTTTTGATTTTCTTTAACTGGCAGTTGAGCTATTTTATTTAATTTCGTTCGATGTAGTATTAGATTTTGCTTTTTTTGCTTGCATTCATATGTTCACTTGCGGATCCAGGGTGGTAGGACGGTAGGGGCGATCTCCCCCCAACACTCCCAAAGGGGAGGGGGCGGACGTATTCTAGTATAGAATTCACACAATTTTTATACGAATTTATTACTTATGTTAATAATATTTACTAATTATTTATATTTCAAGCTATTTTTTGATTTATTTCGCCCCCCCCCCGTCTAGTATGTTGGCTGGCTTGGTGGGGTCAGGAGGGGGCGATGGCATCAATACCGCCCCCCCCCCCCATAATTTTTCGAGTGGGGGGGCGGTCCAATTTATTGGTAGAAATCACAGCTGGCTAACAGAAAACATTAAATATCTTATGATTAAAACTTGTAACTAATGTTTTAACTGATCTTTATATTATGTCGTTCCCCTGTTGGACGATGTGGGGGGGGGGGCGATACCTCTACTGCCCTTCCCACCTAAGCACTTTGAGTGAGGTGGGGGGCGGTCCTACTTTTATGCAGTGAAAAATGCAAGAAAACGTTTTTGGCGTCTGGGCTTCGCCCCGAACTTCATTGATGAATAGTGAGCTGTAGATGTCAGGAGAATGCGTTTCTGCAGTGAAAAATGCAAGAAAACGCTTTTGACGTCGGAGCTTCACCCCGAACCCCCACCAGAGAGGCTTACAGCGCTCCCCCAGACCCCCAAGCTACGAAGAGAAAGGTCTCAAAATGACTGTTTTTTTTTTATATTTTTCGTTCGACGAAGGTTGAGAAATTTGCTTTTTTATGTTCATTATATATATGCTGTACGCACGTTTATGCATAGGGTTAGGGTTTACTGTGCGTTAGGGTTAGGGTTTGGGAAAATATCGCCCCCCACCCACTCCAAAGTTCTGGATCCGTTAGTGCATATGTTTAGTGTATTATACGTTCCTTAATTGAAGATTGAAATTGAGCACATTGCAATAAACAGGCCTTGTACAAATATGTTAATCATGACGGCTTCCAAAAAGAAAAGAGAGATTTTTTTAGGGTACAATTATAATCGTATAAAATTTATTTTAATGGGAAGAAAAATGATGCCAGGCCTTGTAGTGACGTCATTGTCATGTGACGACAACAGACAAAATGGAGTCCCCCCGATTGTACAGACGAATGTTTTCTGTTCTGCGATGTCTCGCCTGCAGACTTGACCCACTTCACTAGACAGAGTGTGATTTAGTAGTCTGTGACAGAACATGGAAGGTGATTGATTGCTTAAGGGTAGAATCAAAGTGAGACCTTTGAATAAACTAGCATTTGTTGACAATGGGATGTGTCCTAGACAAAGTCTGTGTGTGAGTGTGTATGTTAATTTGCCAGGTGGAGAACCCAAAGAATTTAATTTACTGACTTGAAAATAAGACGCTCTCGTGATCAAAGTGCACAGCGGGAAAGTTTGAAAGAAGTTCATAAGACCTAGAAGATTGAAGACAGGAAAGAACTTTATGGGTTTCTGAAGATTTGAAGACCGAAATTTATAAGATAATATAAGATAAATTTTATTGATCCAAACTTATGGAAATTCAGTTTGATTACAATTGACAACCTCAGCTTAACTACTGTACAAAAACAATATTGATGAAAATAAAAACATTCACATACGAAACACATACACATTTACAACCAACGCTTTATGAATTTGTCTTCTAGGTACTAACAAGATCTAGAAGACAGGAAAGAAGTTAATGCGCCTGGGAAGATTTGAAGACCGACTCTGAGGCAGACTGCTTATGTTATCAGAAAATTGAAAACCGTTTAAAACTATGGGTCGTCGTTGTTGTCAACATTTCAGAGTTTCAACTTTCTTTAAATGAAGTGAAGGAATGAATGCGTCAATCTTTTATTTGAACAAAAAAAATGAACTAAGACAATTTTAAACATAATTAAATAGTTCAGAAATATAATTATTGCTAGGTAGGAAGCTTTAGTAAAAGTTCACTTAGATAAAACACAAGTTGTTGTTTCAATCCCTCTTTGTTGAAGCTGATAACGGTCTATAATGTCTCTTTCTAATATATTTTTTGTTGGAGATGAACGGGATGAAAGCTTAAGCATCATTTATAGTCGCAACGATGTCGCCCACACAGCAGTCCCCCCCCCCCTCATCCGCTTACACTAAGCTGATGTGATCAAAGAAACGGCAAATATTTGATACAATTTGAGATCAGTAGCGACGAAGGTTCTGTCGGGTTATAGCATTGTGTGCCTCAAGCTGCCTAAAGAGGGCCGTTCCTAACAATTGCGGGGCCCAATGCGGAATGGATTGCGCGGGGACTAGTCAGGATAGGGATAAAGCATAATGTCAACATTTTAAGATTTTGTATTGGAAATAATAATAATAATAATAATAATAATTTATTCATAAAGCGCTGTTAACAAACAAAAATGTAGGCTCAAGGCGCTGTAAAAACATTACAAACACAAACATATCATATGACAAACTAATCTAAACAAGTTCTAAACAAATAGGTCTTAATGTTCTTCTTAAAAGTGGTGAAGCATGTCTGTCTGAGATCAATTGGGAGTGAGTTCCAAATCTTTGGTCCGTGAACTGAAAAAGCCCGCAGACCGTAGCTTTTGAGGGAGAAACGTGGCACCACTAAAAGCGTTGAGTCCATTGAGCGTAGGGCTCTCTGTGGGACATATGGAGTAATCAGTTCGCTAAGGTACAAGGGCATCTCATTGTTGTATATACACTGATGACAAAGTGTGGCGACCTTGTAATCGATTCTTGCTTTCACAGGAAGCCAATGGAGCGTGCGCAAGAGCGTAGTAGCAGAATCTTGTCTTGTTTTTAAATGCATTCGTCTTTGAAATAAAAAAATTAAATGAAAGCTCACAGTGCAGTCTTTATTCAATGGCATCCCAAAATAAAGATTTTGTCTATTTTTCAGAAGATTTGTATGAGTTTTCAGGAGATTTTAATACATTCAGGAGATTTCCAGGAGGCCCTAAAAAATCATGAGGCCTCGAAACCCCTGTTATTATATATAAGTTATAATGGTGAAATTTGATAATTTCCATCTACAATTAGCGCGGGGCCTATGAAAGTGCGGGACCCACTGCGACCGCATAGGTTGAAAGAGTATGTTAAAGTAAAGTTTCCCTTTAAGAGCGTGTAGATCACAAGGGTAAATGATATAATGCTCATCTGTTTCTATGGCCCACGGTTAATAAGGGTGTCATGTGGCCAGCACAACGACCAACCGCCTTTACTTTTCACACAACCAATGTTAGACCAGAGGCGTCAAACGATCCAGAAATTGAAAATCCCAATCTTCACCAGAATTTGAACCCAGGACCCTCAGTTCGGAAGGGAATTGCTTTATCGCTCAGACACCGCGCCTTTCGAAGTAAAATGTATAAATTAGTATTATTTTGATAAGCAAAACCTTGTTTATATAGATGTCAAGGGTACTGTATAATTTTGTATATTTACGTAAGTTTTTAACTTTAAAAAAAAAAGTATTTAATTAGATAATTTGTTTATGATAAAACTATACGACTCATTGAATCAGTAGACCTACTTTCGTTTTTATTAGCGGCCCCCGTAAGGAGAAAAAGCCGCTATTAGGTTTGTGCAAAATGTCCGTCTGTCCGTCTGTCACACTCAGGGCGCCGAAACTAGAAGAGATACGAAAAATATTTTTTCACCATTAAATGCGGCTTGAAAAGTTTAGGTGCAACGGCTACTTTTAGTTTTCTAAAAGCAAACCGTTTAATTTATAAAAATTATTATGCAAGCGATTTTTTAATAATAAAACACCAATTGTGAAGCAATTAGGTAAATGTAAGAGAGGAAATGTTACTAGAAAAAATGCTCTTGGCATGTAGATATCACGCACATTTTTTAAAATGACTTTCTGTCTGTCTGTCCGTCTGTCCGTTTGTCAGACTCAGAGCGCCAAAACTAGAAGAGGTACGAAAAATATTATTTCACCATTAAATGCGGCTTGAAAAGTTTATGTGCAACGGCTACTTTTAGTTTTCTAAAAGCAAACCGTTTAATTTATAAAATTAATTATGCAAGCGATTTTTTAATAACAAAACACTAATTCTAAAACAATTACGTAAATGTAAGGGAGGAAATGTTACTATAAGAAATGCTTCTGGCATGTAGATATCATGCACATTTTTTAAAATGAACTTTTAGCAGCGGCTTTCGTGTACTAGCGTAAAGCCCGGAAATGACATATTTCTAAACTAATTTCTTAATTTTTTAAAAAAATCAGATTTTTAAAAAAAAAAATTGTTTAGTGCCCCCATTAGAATAAAACAAGCATATTTTTGTGCGTTTTGTCTGTCGGATGGTCTGTCCGTCACGGTTAGAAAAAAACACTAAAGGCTTTTGAAAATATGATTTAACCTTTACTGTTCTTTCAGAAATATTGCGATAGTTTAAGGATAGGAGCACACAGGAATTGAGCCAGGGACTTAGAAGGAACATCCGAAACATCTTGCGAATAGGCGGATCTGACAGGGATCCGACTCCGACGGGGGCCGCCTCTGAGTTTGTGTAAACTCTCTTTGTATCTTGTTATTAATGGCCACCAGTAAGTTAGACTTTCAGAGTTTAACTCCCCTTAACACTACTGAAATCTTACGCTTCATTGGTTTTGTTGAACTGTCAACCTAACAAGAATCGTCAATGGAAACATTCTTTTATTTGAGTAAGTTGTTTCTTTGAAACGCCAGAAGGCGAGAGGAATTCGTAACAGACATGCGTAGTGAGAGATTGCTTTTGATTGTAGTCTACTAAACAATGCTTGGCTATGTTTAGGTCCAGAAGACAATATTTCTCTTGGATAGGACGAAGAAATAACAATGTTTCCTTTACATCTACATTCCAGTGATAATTACATTGTAAATTTTTTTATTGAGCAAAAATCTTACTCTATGCCGTGGGCCTTAAAATCCCAATCAAACATAATATTTAAAAAAATAACTTTTAAAAAAAAACTATTACTATCATAACTCTAAATACTGCAAGATGCATCCCCCTTTTATATGAAAAATAGCTTAGCGAACTGATTACTCCATATATCCCCCAGAGAGCCCTACGCTCAACGGACTCAACGCTTCTAGTGGTGCCACGTTTCTCCCTCAAAAGCTACTGTCTGCGGGCTTTTTCAGTTCACGGACCAAAGATTTGGAACTCACTCCCAATTGATCTCAGACAGACAACATGCTTCACCACTTTTAAGAAGAACATTAAGACCTATTTGTTTAGAACTTTTTAAAATTAGTTTGTTACATCAAATGTTGATGTTTGTAATGTTTTTACAGCGCCTTGAGCCTACATTTTGTTTGTTAACAGCGCTTCATAAATAAAATTATTATTATTATTATAAATAACCACTAATTAATTGACTAATTGGTTAATTTTTTATTGATTCATGTGTTGTTATCGACAAGGAATCATTGTGCACACTTTCAACTTGTTCCCAGACTGTCAGAAGGAGACATAAAGTGTACAAGATTTGTATCAGACAGAGTGAGCTGATAGAAGCTTTAAACAAAAAAAAATCCAACCTTATTTGGGACACTATTCTAAACTAGTATACTCTTTAGTATCCCAGCTCTTGACTGCGTGATTGTCAGTCTAAATGTTCAATGTAAACTACTTCGATGACTTTCCTTCTTTACTGTGAATGCTCCCTTCTCCTTTCCATCGAATAGAGGTAGACAATATTACAAGAGGTTGTAGGGGAAATGTTGGGGAGGGTCTAAGGGAAGTCAAGGTAGCAGAAATTAGATAAGAGTGCACATTAATTGTAGGCGAACAGCTTCGATCCCAGGTCAAGAGAAACAGCATTGATCTCAGGTCAAGAGAAACAGCCTTGATCCCAGGTCAAGAGAAACAGTATTGATCCCAGGTCAAGAGAAACAGCCTTGATCCCAGGTCAAGAGAAACAGCCTTGATCCCAGGTCAAGAGAAACAGCATTGATCCCAGGTCAAGAGAAACAGCCTTGATCCCAGGTCAAGAGAAACAGCCTTGATCCCAGGTCAAGAGAAACAGCCTTGATCCCAGGTCAAGAGAAACAGCCTTGATCCCAGGTCATGAAAAACAGCCTTGATCCCAGGTCACATGAAAGAGGCTTGATCCCAGATCAAGGGAAAAAGGCTTGAATCCAAGGTCAAGGGAAAGAGGCTTGATCCAAGGTCAAGGGAAAGAGGCTTGATCCCAGGTAAAGGGAAAGAGACTTGATCCCAGGTCAAGAAAAAAACATCTTTGAGCCCAGTCCAGAGAAAAAAGCCTTGATCATGGATCAAGAGAATAGGCTTGATTCCAAAACAATCTCTATAATCCTTATAAATTGTTTACTGTGCCTGTGCTAATACAAAAAAATAAACCTTAGAAGTCGCCATCTCTGACTTTAATTTTATGTTATGAAAGAAGAGATTTAAAAAAAAACTGCAACTGTCCACTTTGGGCGATATATGTAAATTAATTTATATACCAGGAAATATTTAGTATCATTTATTTTGAATGAATACAATAGTTTATTGTCACATCTATGACCTTTATTTATGTTTGTTTGTTTGTTTCTTTGTTTGTTCACTCGCTCGCTCGTTCGTTCGCTTGTTCATTCGTTCGTTTGTTTATTTATTTGTTTGTGTAATTTCCTACGTTCCCTCTGAAATAAAAACTCACGTCCTGGTTCAAACCTTCAGGTCAACAATGAATAAAAGCGAACAGGGTTGAAACTTGAGACAGTCTGTCAGTCACACCACAGATGAAAAACAAACAATAGAAAAACAATGCTTTTTTAAAAGTAAAGCTTATCTAAGGGAATATAACCGCTGATTACTATGTTCAAATGTTTTACCAGACAGACAAACAGGCAGACAAACAGAGTGAGTTCATGTAAGATTTGTAAAAAAAAAATCCGTTAGTAGCAGTCTCCCTTTTAAGTGAAGACTTGGATTTTGAAATTCGGGTTTTTAGGTTTACCCTGATTGGTACCTGACATTAGTTTGTCAAACTAAAGGAATGTTGGCAACACGACACCCTCCTTAACCGACGGTCATAGAAACAGTTGACCCCCTACATCATCTGTCCTAAAGATCGCAAGGTCTGAAATTGTTACTTTACATTTGTCTTTACTTTTAACTAGAAATCAGCTGCTCTTCCTTTTACATCTGCCTAAGAATTACATCAACTGCATATAATATAATATACAAGTGTCAGTGTTGTGAAGGGAATGTGTACAAATGTAAAAGTGAAACCATGCAACAGTCTCTGATATAATTATTGTTTCATCTGTTGTTGTTGTTTTGTTTTTGCTGGTAGCTTGAGCCTGCCAAATGTGTTGATATATTCTGTTCAATTAGAACCTTACACCAGATCTACACCAAATATAATTTCAAGAATCGAGTGATTATCTCTATTTTGGTTGCCAGAAAAAAATACAGGTAAAAAGAAACAACCTTGAAGCTACATAAAAAATAGTTTAACCAATAAATTCTTTTTTTTTTCTTTTCTGTTTTTTAGATTTGTTTTAATATGAACAATAAGTGCCAACTCCAGTCAATCAAGCAGACCATTAAATTCTTTTTAAAAAAGTGCTGAGACTGTGTTCTCAGAACGAAATGTTTCATGTGAACATGTACGCTGTAAAGGAACAGCGCTAGTCCTACGACTGTGATACCCCTAGCTTTGTCTTGGTGTCAACATGAGCAAAAGTCTAAATGTCAGTCCTAATCAAAATGACATGAACATAAAGAATGACATTGATGATAACACTGAATCTGTCATTAAATCTACACCCACTAGAAAAAAAAATTCATAGCATTGTTATTGTTTATATAATTTATATTGCTGTAGAAGTTGGTTAAAGGATAATAACCATAGTTGCATAAAGAATTTTTCAAGGCCGCATCTTTATCAATAAAATCACATCAAATTTTGCTGACCCAAATTATTCAACGTTTTCTTCCCCAGAAATGCACTTGAAACTAGTAGACCTTCACACCACTAACCTAAGGCTTTTATCATAAGACCTTCAAAAAGTAGCACCGGAGACCATCAATGCCTTCCAAGCCCAATGCCATTTTTTTTTTGCTAGATAGACAGATAGATAGAGTTGATATAAGCTTTGTAATTATAAAAAGGGGCTGGAACTATAAGGGGTATTATATTAATTTCAAAAGAGAATAGCGTCAAAATAGATTTAACATATGCTTCTCGATATTTCTTAAAACAAAGAAGGAAGTCTTAGCGTTTCACTGTAACTTGAAAGTCAAACAATGTTAGTGGTGATAAGTCTCTTTTAAGATGAAAAAAATATAGAGGCTTAAAACCCAAAGTCTCCATACTCTTTGAATTAGAAAAGTAATGTACATCTTTCAGACCTTGCGTTCCGATGGGCAGATATCGTAACATGATCTGTTTCTATAGTTCATAGTTAACGAGGGTATCGAGTGGCCAGCACAATGACCAACAGCGTTTACATCTGCCCATTTGATGTCAGGTACCCATTAGAGTTGAATTGACTCAGGATGTTCCTAAAAATCCCATTCGACCTCGGTTCGGTGGCCAAGCTCCTAACCACTCAGTCACCGCGACCATCTGCTTGTATGACGGAAGGTCAAAGAGTGTATTATAATAATAATAATAAGGCTAGTCTTCAAGTCTGAAGATTAATGAGGAGTGCAGAGTTTCCCTTGGCCACACAGCCTCATCTGCGATCTACATGTTTTGCCACATCTAGAGCAGGCATAACCATTGTCCGCCGGTGGTCGATTAAAATTTTTTTTCGACGTCTACGTCTGTCCTCGGCAGCGGATTTTCTTTTAGTCTAAAATGTGTATACCGCGGCCTTTGTAAGTGACCCCCAGCTGTCTCGTTCACCTGGAACCAGGTGCTCTCTTCTGTGTCAGTTAAAGCAAGTTGGCGCCTAAGCTGGTCTTTAAGGCGTTTCCGTGGGGCACCCCTGTTACGTCCAACACAACTGTCTTTGCTTTACCAACGTATATTCGGTAACCATTAGAGCTGCGTGGAGGCGCGGTGGCTGATCCGTAAAGCGCTTGACTACCGAACCGTGGTCCCGGGTTTGAATCCTGGTGAAGACTGGGATTTTTATTTCGGTATCCTTGGGCGCCTCTGAGTCCACCCAGCTCAAATGGGTACCTGACATTAGTTGGGGAAAAGTAAAGGCGGTTGGTCATTGTGCTGGCCACATGACACCCTCGTTAACCGTAGGCCACAGAATCAGATGAACTTTACATCATCTGCCCTATAGACCACAAGGTCTGAAAGGGGAACTTTACTTTACTTACTTATTAGAGCTGCGTGGACTTATGGGGCAAGGACTCCCAGGATGGGCATGGACTGAGGAAATTACCCTGAACAGGGTTCGATGGCCAAATACTGTTGCTCCCCTTGAAGTCAAAAGGATTAAGTCAGGTCACATTGTATTGGTCACATTGACAAAAACCTGGTCACTTACACCTGTCCCATTACACAGAGAATTGAGCGTATTGATACCCATTGCCCTATTTTTGTCTGTATTTCCTTTCAAATTCTAGCCACCAACGTTGCCCTCAAACCAGATTGACCCAAAGCAATTATTTCAGTCCAGCCCTGTACTCAACCAGTCATTAAAAGCGAAAAGATAAAATGGTTCACTGCGGTCCCCTCTAAACAAATCTCTTTATTTCAGTTCCCCTATTTCTGTCTTATTGATTATTTAATCCTAACTTCTGAGATTCGTTTTTTTTTTCACCTCGCACAAGGGCTCGTTTCTCATAACCGTAGCTCTATCACCTTGCCGTTTCCTATTTACTGAATGAATACAAGGGAAGAGGCACGTTCCGCGTGAATGGCGTCATATCGATCTGCATGTCATTCGCATACTCTCGACAACTAACTCGCTAATATATGAATTTCTCGAGGTTTTTTTTTTCATACTCTCAAAAACAGACGTCTAGCTAAAGAGAATAAAAAACGTTCAAAATAAAAAAAGCTTATAGTACTACATATAGAGATAACTTTAGATGAAAACAAAATCTTGCCTTCAAATTGTAGGCACAATTTGCGATATGTCGACTTTGAAATATTTGTATCAAAGACAATGACATTGTCAATAAAGATTAGAGATTTTTATACATGGCGGAAAAACTATAAATAGCTTGTTTTTTCGGTGTTTCCGGTGTACAAAATAAAAGAAATGTTGACAAGCTAGTTGTTTTGTTTTTGTTAAAGCTACGTAATAGTTATTGTTCATGTCTTAGCACTGCTTAATCAAATTTTGTTAGCATATACAAAAAAAAATATTTACACACTTTGACAATTGATTTCCTGTTCTACAATGTAAAATTTCTGTGAGAAAGTAATGTTATGTTTCTTCAACAGGTTGCAGCAGTGGCAAGGAAGTAACTGCAACATGGCGGACGTGCGTTTGAGTTTTAATGAGTGGACGTACGAGCATACGTGGATCACTATGTGCCAGTGGATAGGAGGCTGGGGACCAATCGACTTTCCTGCACGCTCTCCAGACCTCACGCCGCTGGATTTTTTCTTATGGGGGCACAGTTAAAGATGAGGTGTACAAACGTAAACCACGTAACCTGGACACACTGTACATTGAGATTTAGTCGGTGTACTCAGAAATATCAGTGGATACTTTGGTACGATGTACGGAATCAGTGTTGACTCGTACTCAGCAATGTATTGATGCTGAAGGCCACCAGTTTAAACATTTCTCACATTACTCACATTTATTTTTCCAATATGACATTAAACTTTCCATGTCCAGAAATTTAGCATTGTATAACAGGAAATAAATTGTGTATAACAGTTCAAAAAGTGTATACATTTTTTGACGCACCCTGTATATATTCAAATAGGCCACTAACTAGCGGTAATAAAAGTGATTTGATACAGAGATCAACTGCTATGCATCGATATATTGTTAAAATTATAGCTCTATTCTTTTTTTGTTGTTGGCAACGGTGACCTTTAATTCAGCGTCCCTGACAGTATTTAGTTCTCGTGTAAAACTTTGCCTTCGCCTGGTTTAAACTTGTTTTCCACCCGAAAAGTGGTCGTAGTTACTTTGGAGAAGATCTATTTGCATTTTAATTGGTTTTTACACTCATCCCAACCCAGACCCATTATCATTTTTTTTAATTAAAATATTTATATCAACTCACTCTGTCTGTTTGTCTGTCTGGTAAAAAGGTTAAACATGTTGTTTTTCCCTCCCATTTCCTATTATTGGATCAAGTTCAAACTTTGCATAATGGACCTCATTCACCAATCGTAAGCAAACAGCATTTAGTAAAGTGATAATATTAATAAAAAAACAAAAAAAAATACAGTCACGTGATAGCCATTGCGTATTGTGTAATTTGTATAGAAGAGATAGAGAATCACGTGGATTAATGTTGCTTGTTTACATATCGATGAATGAGGTCCATTATTCATTGAGCCTGACAAGACATGACCAATTAACAAAAATAACAATTAGTTAATTAATCGTTGGTGATTCATTATTTTGTTTGATTTCGAAATAGGAGGAACAAACGC
>JADKLZ010081431.1:12616-23975 GCA_021533235.1 Biomphalaria straminea
TATATATATATACACGTGTGAATCAATCGAAAAATTAACCAAAAAGGTTATTAAATTGTTGTCATTAATTAATTTTTTTATTTTTTGATAAAAGGAAATAATTCCTACAGCATTTAGATATATGGTTATAAATGTGAAGCTATTCCCCTAATAATTTATTATCATTTTTTTCACATTTTGCTTGTTTTAATAACCACATTAAACTTGGAGGATGTTAAAAGCTGGAAAAGTATTCATCAATTAACAAATATCTTTGCTACTACATTTACCTTATGCCTAGTAGTGAGGTGTTGTTATAAATGCATTGATTAATAAAAACGTTCTTTAAACATAGTTCAGCTAATGCCCATAGTCTATATTCGAGTTTCTTGCCTACACAACGATACACAAAGCGTTTCTTGTCGGTGCTCACTCACAGACTCTTATTTCATCGAACACTTTTTTGCACGTCACTTAGGCCTAGCACTTTGTCGTATAAAAGATATGCAAATACTGGGAGAGCGATGGAGTGAGAGAAAGGGGAGGGATAAAGAAAATAGTAAGATGTCTTATATGTTACAGACGATACTTCGAAAAAGAAGATGATTATGTTGTCAGAATGTCCAAGAAAAGAAAATATATAGCAAGAGAAGGAGAGTAACTTAAAACTTTGTTACATCCTAGGAACAAAAGAGGAGAGGGTAGGGTAAAGGCAGAGAAAGAGTGTTTAGAAAAAAAAAATTATAAAAAGAAAGAAGAGAAATTAAAAAGATAGTCACTCCTCACTCCTGGAAGTTGTGACCATAGACATAAATAAATATCGAGTGGCCAATTAGAGAGTTTTATGAAGTGGAAATTTGTGAATTGCGTTTGTATGTACTTTATTTTATGTTTATGAGTTTTGTTTAATCTCTAAGCCTGAAGATCATGCAATTTTTAAATTTTTAATAATTCGGAAATCCGAATACAATAGATATACATGTTTTCAAGTTACATGAAGTTACTTCCTTTTTGCAGTCTATATTTATTTATGTCTATGGTTGTGACTGTGAGGGAGAGAGAAAACAGTCATAGCATTTTAAAAAGAGATAATTTCGGAGTTTAATTAAAGAGTTACATAAAAGTAAAGTTCCATTTGCAGACTTTGCAATCTATAGGGCAGATGATGTAATGTCAGGCAACCATTAGAGCTGGGTGGACTCAAAGGCGCCCAAAGATCCCGAACTGAACATTCTTAGTCTTCATAGGATTCGAACTCGGGACTCTGGTTCGGAAGCAAAGCGCGTTACCTCCAAAAAATATTCGTGTGGGATGGAAAATGATCCACATTTAGAGAAACTTCAAAGCAAGAAATATCTATTTATACAAAGACGCATACACGGATCTATATACACACGACCACATAGACCTAAGACATAGACCTAACACATTGACCCAACACAAAGAGCCAACACATAGACCTAAGCCATAGACCTAACACATAGACCTAACACATAGACTTAACACATAGACCTAACACATAGACCTAACACATAGACCCAACACAAGACCTAACAGCTAGGAGAGCCTGGAAGACAGGGAGATCGAAAGAGATTGATAGAGAGACAAAACGTTGGATAGAAAGAAAGACAGAGATATTGATAGTATGACAACTACGGAGTAGTTTCAGTTAAAACAAGAATCGATTCAACATTGAGAACAACAAGATAGTAATAAATGAAACGTGCGGGTGGAGTGAGACCGAGAGCTGACGTCACAGGAACTAGCCACCAGGGATTATCCTCGGTCTGTTTGTAATTCAACTGTGTGCTGTTAAGTTTTTACCTCTCCTAACGATCATTAAGTGGCATCGATCCATTGATTTCTATTGATTGGGAGGACCATCAAGTCTCAATATCACGTGATTTCAAATAGGATGGTGTTTGCTAGGACGGAATGGGTGTTACACATTAAGTCAAGAAACGCAATCCACAAAAACAAAGTGAACCAAAAAAAAAAAAAAAAACTCTGGTAAAAAAAATAAAAATACGGTGAACTTAAAACGGTTTGAGGGAAAACAAAAACGAAAATTAACTAAGAAACAAAGTGAACCAAGAAAACATTGAGCCTCAGTGAACCAAAAATAGTGAACCAATCAACACTGTGAGCCAAGGTATTCATGAACCGAGGAAAGCAGTTAACCAAAAATCGCATCGAACCAAGAAGCACAGTGAACCAAGAACACGGTGAACCAAGAAACACAGTGAACAATGAAACACATACACATGGAACTAAATAACACAGTGAACTATAAAAAAAAAAACAGTGATTGGTTTTTCGATTTAATAATGTCTATTATCTTGAAACATTTTTAGGTCAACAACATCAATAAAATGTTATCCTCCATCTGAGATTTCTATTATGTTGCTAAGTACGCTATGCGTTGCTAAGTATGCCGTGTGTTGCTAAGTACGCTATTTGTTACCAAGTACGCCAATAACATGATGAGTGGTTGTCAATATCTTAATCACAACATGAACATTTTCCAAGCAGGCCTAACCAGGATTACCTTGTAATTGGCTTTCTCTGACCTCCCCCCTTTAGTTTTTCCTTCCCCGTTATCATCATGGGTTTATAGTCGGCTTGGCTCCAAGACTGGCGCCACCTGGTGGATCTTTGCAGTCGCGTATGTTCAATTTCAAATCTCATTCCTGGCAGTTGACCACGTGATATTTAAATGATTCGTAAGTTTTAATAGCTGCTAAATAAGCGATTTTTCTTTTCTGGGAAAAAGGGGGGAGTTTTTTTTTTTTTTCTAATTATTTTACTCGGTGGTACCCAACCTTTTTTCGGTCTTGGGGCATAAACATTTCCGACACACGCGCCTCATCACGGCAAGAAAATTACCGTCCAATAGACTCCATACTGTCAGCGTAAAATTCAAGGGGCTGGATATCACTGATCATGTCTTGGATATTGTCCGCGGGCGTAGTTTGGTCATTACTGATTTAACTAGCCTGTGACTTTTTTGTTATTTATTAAAATAACTGTAGACGGTTAAAATAATTGTAGAAGGTTAAAATAACTGTAGACGATGTTTCTAATAATGTAGGCTACAAGTTTCAAGGAAATACAGAAGAAAAAACTTTGACGTTACATAATGCCAGAAATCAATCCAATCCAATTTTTATTCGACCCAGCAGAACATTGGAAAAGCATATCAGACTTTGTGGATGTCAGTGACTTTCATCTTGAACAAGAAAAATGCACATAAGTTTCAGTAATAATTGATTTCTGACGAGTTACCTGGTACACTGGAGGTCGTTGTAGGAATTACAATGATCTCAATCTCATTTTGTATTTAGGCCCACACCTAGATATACTAGAATAGTATCCGTGACCCATATAATTTTTTATACTAGGAAGGGTCTAGTTAATTTTTTTATATCAGTTAGTGTTAACAGTATAGGTAATATAGTAAAGTTCCCCTTTCAGACCTCGTGGTCTATAGGGCAGATGATGTAAAGGTCATCTGATTATGTGGCCTACGGTTAACGAGGGTGTCATGTGGCCAGCAGAACGACCAACCGCCTTTACTTTTCCCCAACTAATGTCAGGTACCCATTAGAGCTGGATGGACTCAGAGGCGCCCAAGGATCCCGGAATAAAAATCCCAGTCTTCACCGGGATTCGAACCCGGGACCCTCGGTTCAGAAGTCAAGCGCTTTACCGCTCTGCCACCGCGCCTCCTATAGGTAATGTAGCTAATGACGAAATGTTAAAGACTGTAAAATACTTTTCTATTGTAAGTGAGGTCTACTAAAAGTGTTACTGTGTTCCAACGTTTCGTATCTTACCTCCCCTTACAATTTGTAAGGGATCTCAATAGTAAGCTAGGGTCTCGAGTTTCAATAACACAAATTACCTCCCCTTTTGAACTCAGCTTGTGTCTATCTCCTTAATCCCTTCTCCCATTCAAGACGCCAGAAAGTCAATTCATACCGCGGGTATTAAAGTCCTCAGGTTTACACACTAATCCTAAGTTATAACCTTATACGCTGTGAACCGAGTAGGAACTTTCCTTTTTTTTTCAACATCTGAATATGCCTGTTTTTTTTATGTTTTTTTTTAAACCTAAGTAAAATGAAATGAGGTTGACTTAAAAAGAATATTGGTGTGTTCCTTATTCGTGAGAACTTTATGGACAAATATGTAGTCGTTTGTTTTTGTTTAATGTTAAATAAATAAAACCTTTTCTAGCCAGTAAATGTAACCTCGTGTACTCTCGTGAGTTAACTATAAAAAGTAAAATGCATGCTTCAGACCTTGCGATATATGGGGCAGATGATGTTAAGGTCATGTTTCTTTGGCCAACGGTTAACGAGCAGGGTGTTATATGGCCAGCACAACGACCAACCGCCTTTACTTTCCCCAACTAAAGTCAGGTACCCATTAGAGTTGGGTGGACTCAGGGGCGTCCTAACAATCCCGAAATTCAAAATCCCTGTCTTCACCAGGATTCGAACTCAGGACCTCAGGTTTGGAAACCAATGGCTTAACCATTCGACAACCACGACCCCCTGAGTTAACTGTGTAGTTTTCATTCCTACAGCTTTTCTCAGCTTTGGGATGCGCAACACAATAGGAGAGGGGGGGGGGTGAAAAGTTGTTGTTTTTTTTTTTTTTCATAAAAAAAATTAGGGGGGGGGTGATAAGAAATTCCTGTGTGGACTTTTTTTTTCACTTTTAAACTACTACTTATTCCATTTTTTTTTCTAGAACAAAGCAACACCCCGTTGAAGTAGATTTCTTTCAGAGATGCTGGAGTTGGATAGATGACACACTTCGCAAGCTTGCATTCAACATAATTATAAGACAATCCCTCACCTGGAACACCGAAGGAACACGCCCTCCTAAGGAAAGAAGGAGGGGAAGGCCCAGGAATACATGGCGTAGCAATTGGGAAGCAGATGCCCAGGGGCGTAGCTAGGAATTTTCCATCGTTTGGGGGCCCGGGGGGGGGCTTGATCTTTTTGGGGGCCACTGCATTTTGCATAATATTAAACTTTTAATGTAAAAAAACTCATTTGGGGGCCTCCTCTCAACTTGGGGCTCGGAGTATTTTCAAATTCTCCCCCTCCACCCTGGCTACGCCACTTCAGATGCCAAGCAGATAGGCAGTAAGGACACTTGGAGTGACTTGCCCAGAACCGAGACACCTGGAGGAAGCTGGGTAGCGTCTTATGCTCCAGATGAGACCACATGCAGAGGTGAGATTTCTTTTTAAGTACCAAGTAAAACTAGCCTTTGTTCCTTCCGCCATGCCGCTCCTCATGAGTATCCCACTCTGTTGTGGCGGCATTCTAACAGCAAGCGGCTCAATACATTGTGGGAGTACGAACGACCTCCTCTTGGGCCAAGCCGCAGCATATGCAGCCAATATCTAAGGGACCATGACAATAGGATGTGATTAAGGGATCACCTTTTTTTAAGAGCCTCTCGGACAGAAGCCTCTCTCTCGTTCCTGGTCTTTAAGGATATGTCCTATCTTTGGTCAATGGTCACAGTTCTGTGTATGTAGTCAGCAGTAGAGTGCTTTCTTAATAATCAATACGAAATACTGGCTATCAAATCTCGTTTAGTCAAATATATTAAGATATGCATTCTTTGTTTGTTGTTGTGGGTTTTTTTTAGTAAATGCTTTTGTTAAATTTATTTAGAAATAATGTATAATTTTCATATGTCATATTTTGTTTTGATTTTTCCCTTCCTTAAATACTTTTAATTTAATGTTTTAAAAGTGGTGTATTTAAACATAAACGCGTTGCAAGATTAAATTTAAAAATAAACGACAAAAGGCGTTGCACTTCAGCTTCCCATGCTGAAGAGTTTGTAAAGTAGCGTCATTTGATTACCTATATAACTTTTGTAGACAAACAGACAGACCACACAAAACTAATAGAGGCTTTTCTCCTTTTAGGGGTGGCAACAAAAAAACGGTAGACAATAAATAGAGTTTTGAGTACAATATGTATAATTCAAATACAGAATTTTTTTTTGTTTATGTTTGTCAAATGTTGGAAATGTTTCGAATGTTCCTTCAGAGTTGATGATAATCTACTTCTAGTCCAAATAAACAAGAGCACAGAAAGTTTCCAAAAATAAGAAAAGATTGTAAAGTGAATATAAGAAGGTCTTTAGTATTTTAGATTCTGAACTATTCTTCTTTGAGCTTTTAAGCTGGACAAAAAAAATATTGACACGCTTTGATTATTGTTCTTTTAATTCTCCTAAAATAAATTAACAAAGACAATAGATCTAATCTTGAAGATCACTCACGCTACTTTTTGCTGCTTATAATGTCAAAATAGTGCTGGTTCCATGGAACCAAATTACTATTAGTTTCTGGAAAAATTTGGAAAATTTTTATTTATAAAAAGCGCTTAGAGTGAACGTGTCTTTGAGTTTGCGTTCATAAAAATTAAATCAGGTAATTGCATTATGCATGTTTAGAGTCTGTGACATTTATATTTAGGCTCATTCTAACCTAGATTAATTGTTTATTTCTACACTAAAAAGGCAAATCGCTAGAGTGGAGCAGCCATAGCAGCATCTAGATTCACTTCATACTACTTTTTTGTTTTGCTTATAATAGAATTTATAATCTTCTTCTCGCTATGGATAAGAAATAAGTTGACAATATTTTTTTTTGATGTAACGTCTGTATGATATAAGATAAGATTCGTTCATAAACCTAACATCCTTTTTATTATATTTTTTTACCATTTAATCCACAACTCCACTGTAACTAACATTCTTATTTAGTTGTCAAATTATCCAAATAATAACTAGGCCTAAGGCATAGAAAACAAAACGTGACGGGTGTATTTTTTTGGTCGATTTTATTCTTTTTTTTTTTTTTTTTTTGCTTAAAATATCGACTTAATTTTTAAAAAAATAGTAGCTATGAATTCTGTAAATATGCTAATAATCCTAACTAAAAAAAAACCTTGCAATTCTCAAAACTTGTTATATTTTGCAGAAAATTCGTTTTTGAACTATAAAAAAAATACTTAAAAAATAATATGCCCGCCTCTATACATTAAAGAGAAGCTGCTATAAAATCGTTGCATTATTTTGTTTCTGAGGATATGGTGACACGGTTGATGTCTCCGCATTGCTTCAGAGAATTTTCGCCAAACTTTTAAAAGGAAACAAGAAGATGTCCTACAAATTCGTTGTTGAATATTTCAAACTAAACTTACTCATTCATAACAGATAATTAGATTTACCTTATGGTTATTAAATGCACACCAGGGCCACCTGAATGGCTCAATAATTTTATCGAACAAAATTTCCTTTTAAATTAATTATCGATATTATCTTCTTCTTTGTATAACAGAGGTTCTTTCAAAAGAGAAGATAATTCATCTCGTGTAGCTATGTTTCAATCTAGTTGAGCATGATAATTAGAGACAAAGTCTATTAGGTTTTTGCTTTTCTTGGCTGATTCAAGCAACGCGTTCTATGCTCTAATGGCATCAGGGCAGAAAGGGTACAACTAAAATATACGATATTATAGGGCCTATGGATTAAGAAATGTGCTTTTATCTATGTGTCTTTCTGTATATTTTCTTAGTCTTGATGTTTGTGTTTGTAATGTATACGAACAGTTTGGTGTCAGATATCTTATCTTATCTTATATAATACAGACGTTACTTCAAAAAAGAATATGATGCACGTCATGCATTCAGTCATGCATATTAACCAATGACTTAAATTCTGCCAAGTCACTGGTTTTCCTGGCTAGCTCATGCAACCCATGCCATGCTCTAATGACACTAGGGAAGAAAGAGCATTTGTAGATATTTGTCCTAGCATATGGGACGAGGTATTAAGATATTAAGAATGTTGAAGGTTTTAGGGGCATTGGGATGACAGATGAAAAAAAAAGACGGGCAAAGAGACGAATGATTTCTTCAACTAACGATTCCATTTTAAAATTTTGTTTCCGACTTAAGTAGCGAATTTTTTTCCAGTGGCTGATTAAAAGTTTGCTTCGGTTTTATTATAAGTTAAATAGAAGTTCCCTACTTTATTTAGGTCAACTGTCAGGTTTTGGAAAAAAAAGTCCACTCAAATTTAAAAAATCGAAGAATTAATTTATAATGAAAATAGGACACTTGAAATCTTGAATCCTTCGTAACTAGAGGCGACTTTAACAGTACGCGGAGCCCAGTGAGTGTTATGCGCAGGCTCGTGAGCCTTAAGACTGAACAGCGTCACACAAACCGGGTCGTCCGCGCCTAATTCTACAGGCCTTATTATTGTAACTAAACCTTACGTAGATACTGTACTATTTTCCGTTTGACTACATTACATATTGTATTGTAGTTTTTCTGGCGGTACAATTTTCCCTTGAAAGATTTTGTCCTCATTTCTCTAATTTTGAATTAGTGGCCTTAAATCAACGTCACTCGGAAACAGTTTGCATTAAAAATTAACAACTAAATAATAATAATTTCTAATATCGCGTGACCACCTTAAGCGCGGGGACTGGGGGTAGTTGTCCCCACTCGTTGCCACCTCTGTATGATGAACAAAAGATAGATGACAATAAACTGTAACTAGAGCCTCAGTACAAACAAGACAGAAACTCCTTGCACTATGTTATAGCAGACATCATTGTGCTAGAGTTGACTACAAGGTGTCAGTTGCATTAAGGCAACAGCCCCCCCCCCCGAAGTTGTGAACACATTCTCATGACGTTGTATCAACAATTTCACGTCGAGATCAGAGAGGAGTTTCGAGAGAGACAGAGAAAGAGAATGAAAGGGAGGGGGAGAGATCTAGCCCCGTAAATGAAATCAACTTCTTAGTGGAGTTTTTTTTTGTTTTTTTTTACGAAGATCTAATCAATGTCAAGGTCGCTAAAGTGAGTTACGAAATTGCCAACTAAATAAAAGTTACAAACGGAAGAGGTTTAAAAACTTTGATTCTGCAGAGCAAAAATTTGAGACAAAACCATAGACATATATAGACTGGAAACAGGAAGTAATTTTATGTAACTTGAAAAAATGTATATCCATTGTATTCGGATTTCCAAAATTTGACAAGTTGCACGATCTTTAGTCTTAGAGATTAAACAAAACTACACTGCCTCCTCATTTACGCAGCATGGAAGGAAAGAAAAATGGTGTATCCAAATCCGCACTATTTTCATTCACAAAATGGCATAGATAGCATAAATAAATATACACAGGAAAAAAGAAGTAAAGGATTCAGTCCTTAACTTTGAATTAGTGAAACTAGGGATTTTTTCAGCAGAATGTCCAAATAAGCTAAAATTAAAAAAAAAAAGTTTCAGAACAAAAAATAAACATTATGATTAATTGACATTACAGTCACGCTAAGAGATAAAAAAAAACACAATAGTGAAAATATTGCAATACTTATATAGGTTACGGCTGAAATAAATATGAATACTTAACTTTTATACTGCTCATGCTGTATAGTATAGTACACTAATTTGCAAATCACAAATGTTCCCTTCATAAAAATATCTTATTGGCCAGTCTATACTTATTTATGTCTATGTACAAAACACATTTAACTTTTGGAAAACGTAGCTTCCCTTTGTTTTGTGCACCGGATACACCAAAAAAATGCTATTTATAGTATTTCTACTGTACAATACTAAAATCTACATCAGCTCGTTCCGAATTGCCGAAAATGCATGATTGATAACAAATAAAAAATGTCTAGTCTTAAAGTTAAAAAAAAACTATAGGTTTGTTAGCGAAACAAAAATGTTGCCACTTTGTTATTTCCAATATTTAGACTGGAAACAGGATCTTATTTTCAATTGGGAAGAGTCAAATATGTTTTATGTCCACATCTACGTTAGAAAAAAATGATGGCAAATGAGCTATAAATTCTATGACGTAAATTTCAGTCTATATATAACTATGATCTTTAGTTTTGAAAAGTACAAAACTTCATTATTCCTAATATTAGCCTTTATAGGCTACGCATGCACCTATGCGCACCATATCAACAATTTCATATTGAAAGACATAGGAAAATATATATAACTAAATCTATGCTTGCCCAAATTTTTCCAATAATAATTTGTTCTTCATCGGCCAGTCTATATATATATGTCTATGGTTATTTCTTAGAGATAATACCTTTAAAAGTTTTATTACTTCGTAAAAAAAAGTCCATTTCTGTATTGTTTTAATTTTAAAAGTTTCGTTAAACTAGCAATGACAGTATGTGTTTTTTCAAAAGATATTTTATTGAAATTTTGTCTTCATTACGAAAAAAAAAAACGTAACACTTACTAATTATGATCTCGAGCAGACGTTGGCGTAACTAATAACTCCAGTGTTATACAGAATATCTGTCATTGGCATTGTGTCAGTGGCAGCAATATTCAACACCTCAATATGAATAGACTTCAACTGGGCGAGAGAGACGTATACAGACACACATATATATATATATATATATTCAATAATAGAAAAGAACTCTCTTTTTTCTCTATGTGACTCCCTTGAAGAACTCTTCAGTCTTTCTTTTATAACTCCCGCTTTTTTATTCCCTTCTTTTTCTCACACTGCCCCTCTCCTCTTTCTTCCCCCCCTCTCCTCCGCCCTCCACCCCCACAATCAAAAGTACTAGCCTAAAACTAGTCAATCTATTGAAATCGATAGATATCGATCGGTAAATTTGAGCAGGTGACTTTTTTAGTCCTGGAGGAAGGTTTAGTGGTATCGATTCACTGATAGTGAAGAGATGAAGACTACGATTACTCCAAAAAATTACTTTGGGGTGTAGGTTCAGTGGTATCGATCACTGATAGTGAAATGAAGACTACGATTATACGAAAAAATTACTTTGGGGTGTGAAATGCATGTGGTGACAGGGAAATTGACAATTTCAATGTTTCAAGATCTGTTGAAAAGTGTGGCTGCTTTCTAGACTTATGTTTCTTTCTGATACCATCAAATTCAATATATATTCCAAATGGAAGAATATGAAAAGATCTCATTATTTAGTTATGCCTGTTGTTTAGTAAAATATGGTATCCTTAGGGAATAAAATGATTTAAAATACGACTACAAAACATTATAGCTCGAAATTTAATGTCTTGCGATGATGTGAATCTCATCCGTTTCTATGGTCGGCTGTTAACTAGGGTGTAGTATAGCCAGCACAACACCAACTGCCACTGCTTCCCTAAACGTAGACTGCGTCTGGTGCCCGATAGAGAAAAGGGGGGGGGGGACACGAGGGCTCCCGAAGTCCGAATCAGTCTTCACCAAGATTTGAATTCTAGACTATTGGGTTTGGAGACTAGACGCTTTTCCACTGGACCACCAGGCTATACTTTTAG
>JADKLZ010081432.1:0-22761 GCA_021533235.1 Biomphalaria straminea
CATTTTCGTCGTATGACCTCAAAACCATCCACTCGAAGTTTTTTTTTCTTTTCTTGTGTTTTGATAGAAAATCTATTTTCATCTTTTTTTTTTTTAGCCTGGCATTTTTTTCTTGTGGCCAATACGTCTTATTCTGTCTCACTATAGGCCTACATTAGTCTTATTAGTGGGAGGGGGCCAACCAAGATATTCTTGAACCCGGGCCCTGATCTGATAGTAGTGTACTACAACTGTAGTCTCCTGAGGAAGCACTACTTGGTCAGTTGATACCTAGATTTTAGTTGATCTGATGTGCAAAAAATTGGCTAGAATTTGGCTACTCAGAATCCAGATTAAAATGCGGGCGCCCATGATAGTAGCTCATTTGGGACCTTTTTTTTTTGTTTTAGAATTTGTAAAATGCAAAAGTAATTACACTATAATTGTGTGTGTACATCATTACATAAATACGCCTTAAGATTCAAGTAGTATGCTACGTGCACATATGTACGCCACCATATATACTTAAGACATAAGTACGACCACGTATTGATCTTTATGGGGGGGGGGGGAACAGCACTATCTGACCTATTAATTCGCATTAATCATAAAAGTATAAAAGTCAAGAAAGACGTCTGGTTTCTCTTAAGCCAAGCAGTTGTTTAGCATAAATGAAAGGATCGATCTCTGACTTTGTGGCTGTGTGTAGAATGTAGGTAACAAACAAGGTTCTGATTCTGCACACCCTGGGGAAAGGGGAGGGGGTGGGAGAGACAGAATTAGTGTTTGAATCTCTTTTCAAAAGTTTCTTTAAATTGAGGGATTAAAGGGAGTTAACGCGGAAATTCTGTCTATGTGTGTTTAAGCGTGCGAACTCAATACGTCAAGAGATTGGGGGGATGAAGGAGTGGGAGGAGCTTCTATTGTTTACTATCTTTTCTCTAATCTTCTGGACGTAGAGAATTATCTGGAACAATATACAACGGGCAACTTTTACAACACAACAACGCCCAGGAATTGATATAGATATTTCCGGGGACATAATCCGAAAATTATTGTTAGTGTGGTTTTTTTTTTAAAAATGGGAGATAAGAATTTGAGACAGATTCTTCCTACTTCTCTCCCTTTCTGCACTTCAACCATTGACGTTTGAGACTGTTGACTGAATAGTGTTTCTGTTTATTTTATTGTTGAATAATTTTATTTATTGTTTAACTATAATAGTTATTAAAAATTACTAGGTATCAGTTTCATTTTTTCCCTTATTTTTAAGACTTTTTAAATTGCTGTCATGTTACTCATAAATCAGATCCCACATGACTATTGACCAGTGAGGATAGAGTCTTTATGAGAATGTTTACGTGCTGCCTTTGGGCACCAGCAAATACAACTCTGCTCGAGTCGCGATTCAAACTTGAGCCCCCCCCCCCCCCAGTGGCGTAGCTACCAATGTGCGGGTGGTGCGGGCCGCACAGGGCACCAACTGGAGAGGGGCCCCAAAATCCCCCAAGTGTGTATTAATTTCCTATTTCCCTGAGCTTTTCAGTAAAAACGACTAAGTGTATGGACACGAACAAACATAAACTACTGTATTTTAAACATGAGCTAAAGATTTATAAACTAGTCATGTCGCTATTTTGTTTTATCTCCTTGACAGTTATCATTAAATCCAGAAAAAAATGATCAGGCCGACATCCTGAATGATGAAATTGAAGAAAATACTTCAATACTGCAGGTTTTAGAGACTAAAGGACAGCACACAAGCATGTCTTTAGTACACTCCTCAAAAATTCATACTGAAGAAGCTGAACCATCAGACAGTGTAAACAATACTATTCGCATACATATTGTCAGTCGAGGATCTGAAATGTTCAGCGTATGAAAGCTCAATTCAGAGAGGTGCATAGGCATCAAGAATCAGCAAAAGGAAAGGCTAGACAGCTTTCATAGGCTTGGTTTTTCCGGATAATTTCAAACGGCGGGAAAGTTCTTAGAAAGGGGACGTGTTATTCGCCAAAAAAAGAAATCTAATTTTTTACCCTGCATACTCTTGTCAACATGATCAAGTACCAAATCTTCATTTAAATCCAAAGATGGATTCAATGAGTGGTGGAGGTTATCCCAGAAAATAAAAAAAAAACATGAGACCAGCAGAGCTCACATTCAGTCATCGCTTGCTTGGAGGAAACTTGAAGTTCGCCTAAGAGTAGGGAACAGTATTGACAATAATGCAGCTGGAATCGCTGAGATGATTCTAGAGAAACTATATTCGGATGGCTTAAACATAGTGGACTGGAGGAGTTAAGGCTATGATAATGCTGCGGTCATGAAAGGTCAAAACTACGGTGTCATTGCCTGCTCAAACCATTCTCTTAATTTAGCAGGAATTCGAGCTGCTGAAGCTGAAGTTGGTAACATTTTTTGGTACACTGGACCGTTGACAAGCTTTTTTCTTAACTTCAACACACCGCTGGGATATCCTCATCAAAAAAACCGGAACTGGCCTTAAACGTTTAGTTGAGACCCACTGGAGCGCCAGAGGAGAAGCCGTCAAGATGGTTCGGGATACATTTTCTAAAATTATAGAAAATGGAGACATTAACTAGCAGAGATGAAAATTCATCGACTAGATCTGAAGCAGGTGAATTATTAGTTGCTATTCAGTCTTTTAATTTTCTCACCTATCTTGGATTTTGGGCTCCTGTATTAACTGAAATTAATGATGTGCAAGTCTACCTTCAAAAACAAGGATTGTCTAATCGAGACTGCTCACTCAAACTAAAAACAGAGACATTTTTAAGTAGTAATTGAGAGGACATCGCTGAAGCCAGCATTATCTTTGCAGAAATCGTGTGCTCAGATCTGAGAATCAGTACAGAACCTCAAAAACGTATTGGTCATAAGAAAAAGATGCCTGGTGAAAAAAGTGACGACTCTATACTTACACACAAAGAAGAGCTACGAAGGGAAATTTATTCTACCTTGGACAGGATTGTTCAAGAAATAATCACCCGATTCGAGCAACTTCATGATATAGCAGATATATATGAATTTTTGTAGCCTTCCCAGCTATTAAATCCTCAATTTCGATAGTAATCCTAGCGACATTGATAAAAATGAATTTCTGCTGGAGCGAAAGAGGCTTCAACGGTTTGTCACAGTTTCATCAGAAGCCTCCGAACTTCCAAAACAAGGAGCTGTTGAGCTCTTGAATTTTATAAAACAAATATCAGATAGATGATTCAGTTCCGAAGCGTCGCTACATGCAAGTTTTTCCTAAGTTAAACTTATCAAAGATTACTTGCGATCAATGATGACACATTTACGACTCACTAATTTGGTCCTTTTGTCCATTGAACAAGAGCTGGTGGAAAAAAATGATTTCGATAAATTTATTGATACTTTTGCCAGCAAGAAAGCGCGTTAAATTCACTTGTACTATGTTTATGTAAAAGTGATTTTTTTTTAATTAACAATATTTGATTAATAAATACATATTATTTTGAACAAAAATTTAATGTTTTGCAATGTTATTATTTAGTTAGTTGGTGTTTTTTTTTTTTTTTTTTGGGGGGGGCACCAAGATGAGGTACCGCACCAGGCATCATATACTCTAGCTACGCCACTGCCCCCCCCCCCTGTTAGGTGGCCAAACCGTGGCCAAGCGGATTTGACCTCTCATCCATACATCCCAACTTCTAATCTCTCTACCGAGTCAGAACCGTGAAAGATTGTGTGCTATCGTTGGTTGGGACATCCCAGTGGTTTGCTCATAGAAAATGAACCAGATACACAGAGAGTGAACGAGCGAACAGCAGACACAGAAGGTAGGCCTACACAGAAATCCGGGGAGAACTTGGAGGAGAGTGAAATTAAAGAAAGGAGAGGGAGACGGAGTGAGAGAAAGAGGGAAGAGAGAAAGAAATGGAAGATGGGAGAGCGTGTCATTGCGAAATGGAAAGAGGGAGGGAGAGAAGGGAAGAGGGAGGGGAAAAGTGAAATTTAAAAAAAAAGGCAAACAAAACTTATATACGGGAAAGAACTGCACATTTACAGCCATAAATATTAATATTTTAATATCTACTTCATTTTTTCTATATGAAACAAATTTAATTCATTACCATTAATAATGTAGTCAATAGGTCTATTTTTTTAATTGATTCATCTTTTGTTAAGTATTTGTATGAGTATTTGAGATAAATTCCAACTTGATCCGAAAATGGGAGAAATACGTGTACAAAACTTGTACGATACAGACAGACAGACAAACAAACAGAAGACAGATATAAAGATGGAGTGTAAAAAAAAAGAGAGACACTGCGATAATGAGAGGCAGAAAGTGAGATTGAAGTAGATAAATGCGAGATAGGAAAGTATGGAGAAACAGTGGACAGTGTGGTGGGGGGGGGGAATGGGAGGGATTAAGCGGAAGATAAGGAGAGATGGTGATGAGAGAGAGGGGGGGAGAGAAAGTCTAGAGCAAAAAAAGGACAAATCATATGCTTACAAAATAAACTGACCACCTAGTGTCGACATATTGTCCTATTTCGGACAGACGTAAAAACCCACCTGTGTGTAGGGACTTGAACAGGTCCGACTTCTTCCTAAACCAGGGCAACAGTTGTTCAATCTCGCCATCCTGTCTGTCCTCTGGCGGCTTGTTGATGATGTTGACCACTTTGGCGTACATCAAACTCATGGCTAGCTTTCTGTGTGGTCACTCTGTCTCTATCCAATGGTCAATCACCACTTTGGATCACTCACGTTCCTTGGTCACTCATCTGAATTAATATAATAGCAATCATTGGTCACTCATGTTCCCTGGTCACTCATCTGAATTGATATAATAACAATCATGGGTCACTCATATTCCTAGGTCACTCATCTGAATTAATATAATAACAATAATGAATCACAAGTTTTGAAGCTCTATGTAGCCACAGTATATATTAATTTGAGTTTATGTGTGTCAAACATTCAAGTACATGTAATTGTGAACTTTGAAAAGAACCGTAACTCTGTGAGAAAAACAAATTGACTAGTTTCCCCCAGTCATTACTAATCATGCAATTAACCTACATGTTATGTCAATAAAGCAGGCAGTATTTTTTTCCTCTCTTTAAGTCGCTAGCACCTCAAGGTCGTCTGCTATGACGTCAGCTGTACTTGTACTAATTAGCATTCTATTCCTAGTAGACTATAGATTAGGAAGCAATATGCTACATGTCGTGTTTATATAACTCATTTTTATAAGAACAAAAATAAAAGGTAGTATTCTCCCCTGTTATTAATTATCGGCCCCTGAAAGAAGCAAAGCTGTTATTGGTTCGGTATGGTACACAACGCACCGCGTCTCGATCCTGGGCGCTACTTGCTATAAGTGGCCGAGGGCAGCGCTAACCATGGTGAGTTTACCTTGTATTCCTAAACTCTAACCGCCACGTTCCGTGCAGGGACCGCCACTCCGGCTAACGGGACACTGATGTTGGCCCCCTTTGTGGAACGGTGTGGCGGACTTTTTGGACTGGGTTGCTGGCTTTTGTTCCATCCCGCCGGATCTTTGTTCGCTTCCCATTCTTAGCCTATCTAATTTCACTAGTAGACGTTTCCACGGAGGCGACACGCTGAGGTAACGGGGTCTGAATCTCCCGCGCCGACTTCCCGGAGTAGCTGAGTTTGGGACTCCCCAGACTAGCCGACTTCCGAGACTTGACGAATTCCCAGACTCGATGAATTCCCAGACTCGATGAATTCCCAGACTCGATGAATTCCCAGACTCGATGAATTCCAAGACTCGAAAACTTTCGTTTCTACAAGTCCTGGAAGTATGATAACATACGGGCATTGCATACAACCAAACGGTTCTATCAATTGTTTTTTTAGAAGAGAGGATTTGAGCCTTTGAAGCCTTCAAGAATATGAAGAGGAACGAAGGGGGGTGAAGCCTGTTAATTTATTTTTCACGGGCAAAAAAATATTTTCATTCTAATTGTTAATCCATGTTCGAATATTAATAAAGTAAATGAAATTAAAAGAAAATATAATATAAATATTTTAAGAAGCATAGTTTCCTCTACTAATAAGGACAATTTTAAACCTTTTTTTTTTGCGAGACGTTTCTGCAACAATATGAATTCAAAACTCATTCAAGGCACATTCCTCGTCCCATATGCTAGGACGAATTTGTACACAAGCTCCTTCTACCCTACGCTATTAGAGCATGGAATCGATTGCCTGAGCTAGCCAGGAAAACCAGTGATTTGGCAGAATTTAAGTCATTGGTTAATATGCATGACTGAATGCATGACGCGTAGGACGTAATCATCTTCTTTTTTGATGTAACGTCTGTATTGTATAAGATAAGATAAGGTAATACTCTTTGAAAAAAGAAATTTCAAAATGCGAATTCTCTTCTAGATTTTTTATGTCAGAATGGTCTCGAAATTCACCAGACTGTTGTTACGTCAGTGTCATTATTGTAACAAATGTCCGTGTCATGACGTTTTATTTGTAATCATGGTGTTATGTCTTTTATTAAGTTTTTTTTCGTTTTCTTTAAATCTTTAAAGCCCTCTCCGACCCAATGAGGGATCGCGCAAGGCTCATCCATGACCCCCTGCTGGATAACGGGGTGGAGAGCGAACGAATATTTTTTTCATTTACTGGGGCGTCACTTGTAAAAGTTTGAGAAACACTACTGTTGATGGCCTATGTGTTGATAAGTAGATCTATAGATGTTGATGTTGCTCGCGAGCTCGTAGTAGACACAATCAACAGAATAAACAATAAGATGAATTGAAGAAGACTACGGCTGATAAATTCCAAACAATTTAATCAGAATAAGTGGCACAATAGAGGGCGCGGTGGCTGAGCGGTAAAGCGCTTGGCTTCCGTACTGGAGGTCCCGGGTTCAAATCCTGGTGAAGGCTGGGATTTTTATTTCGGGATTTTCGGGCGCCCTTGAGTCCACCCAGCTCTAATGGGTGCCTGAAATTAGTTGGGGAAAAGTAAAGGCGGTTGGTCGTTGTGCTGGCCACATGACACCCTCGTTAACCGTGGGCCACAGAATCAGATGACCTTTACATCATCTGCCCTATAGACCACTAGGTCTGAAAGGGGAACTTTTTAAGGGGCACAATCCTTTGTCGTCCTCTAACTTGGTCGCCGTTCGTTCTTGTCCGTTACTTCTCTATTTCTGTTCTTACTTTTTAATTACTCGTCACAGAAAAACCTGATTAAACTCAACTTCCACGCGTCTTGTGTCATTACATTACTATAAAGTTATGACCTCAAAGTTAAATCTAAGATTGAAGGACGTGAGACTTAAATAAGCAACACCTGTATACTAAGGTCATTAGAGACACTGTAACTCTGTGTTAACAACTATATTTTTACAAAGCTTATATTAACTCACTCCGTTTGTCTGTCTGGGTGGTATCGTGCGCAGTTATTTCTCCCACATCCCTTTCTCTGATCTAGTTGTAACTTTACAAAATTATTTATTGTCGAAAACAACAAACGAATCAAGCGAAAAAAAAACACTAAGAAATAAGTTAATAATCAATTAATTAATCGTAATTAAAAAGTTTTTTTTTTATAGAAAGTGTACAAAACTAAGTTCAGAAAAGCCTCGTGTATAAGATTAGGTCATTTGCTAAAGATGTTAAACAAGTAACTTTTTTAGGTTATTAAACCTTCCAATTTATTAACTACTTGTATAGCTCAGTAGCTAACGCGTCGGCCTCTCATTATCTTGTCCTTATCAGTGGACATTCTATAAGCATTCTATAAATATGAAAATTGCGTTAAACAAAAACAGTCAATAATAATATTTCCATCGCACACATCTGTTACTGATACTCTGGAATTTAAATTTACTAAAAATTGAGTCAAAATGATTGAAGCAATTTCACTTAATATAAGCTTTGATTTTGTAAAAGTATTTTTGTTTATATTTCATTTATATTACATGCAGCCCTTGACTAAGTTTAGTTTACAATACACAATTGCATAATGCTAACACCCACCACTTGCAAGGAAGGAGACCTCTAGGTAGGATTTTATCTGCAATACATAAACCTTGTTTTTTTTAATTTGTTATCATTTCAAAATTTAGCCCTTTCCAGCCACCCCAGCACCACCCCCACATTAAAAAAAATCGCGATTATGGCATTGGTCTTCATAGTGGTGTTTACTTATACGGAGTATACCATATCCGTTCCGCCCCCCCCCCCCACCTATTGCGTCCTATTCCTCCGATCGATTCACAACTAATTTTTTTTAGTTGTCGTAAACCTTGGATCCATTGTTTTTATGTGTTGGCTGAGAATAAACTTCTTTGTTTCATGTGCAGGGGTGAGAATAGACTTCTGGGGAATGTGCCAACACGTAAGTGACAATTACAATAGGTTTTAGAAATAGTTTGAAGTGCAAACACATTTCTGCCAGAGAAAATGGAAAGATAATCATGACACGATGGAACCTATCATGTAGGTCAACGTTCACAATGACAAGCAACCACGAGATAAGTTCTTCTCTGCGCTTTATGCCTCATAAACATCCTTAGAGCTATCTATATCTAAGAAAGGGGTTCATTTTACTCATACTTTTGAAAGAGATAGCCTGGATAAAGGGTGTCCGTAAATAATTGGAGAATTGGATGTTTGCATGCAAGGATCAATTATGACTTTGAGAAAAGACGAAATAGTTGAGATGGTACTTCTCAGTGGCCATAACAAAGAATGGTTATATGAATGGATAGTCATATCAAAAGATGGTTATATCAAAGGATGGTCATTATTAAAAGATGGTCATATCAAAGGATAACCATACCAAACGATAGTGATATCAAAGGATGATCATATATTGTGGGAAGCGTGGTCGAGAGGCTAAGTGCGGCTTGAGCTTGGCTTGCTTGACTACCTAGAAGGGGGCTCGAGGTTCGACACCAGACTCGGGCAGAGTTGTGTTTACTGAGCGCCCAAAGGCAGCACGGGAAACCAACTCCTAGATACCCCCTCCCCCCCACTGGTCCACAAATGAGATTGGGCCAAAGCGCTCTGAGCATGCTATAAGCATGAAAGTAGCGCTATATAAAAGCTATAATAATAATATCGAAGGATAGCAGATGAAATGAATGTACTCATCCGGGGATAATATATATGTCTAAGTATATTGGATATACATATAGTTACGTACGGTAGACTGTGTATTTATATTATTTTTTTTACAAAATAAATCGTCCTCTTATAGATATTTTTGTCAGATTCTGATAGAAAAAAAAATGGAACAAATGTTAATAAAACAAACTGACGTGAAACTAGATGATAATACAAGAACTGACTAGATGATAGAGCACAAAAATAGTTTTGACTGTCTCAGAAGTCATTGTCACTGTTGAGGAACTAAACAAATGTCCAACACGGGCCGCATTACAAAGAAAAAAAAAGTAACAAACACAGTTTGTGTACAAACACAAACTCAGAGTCGACCCCGAAGTGGTCCTATCGGGCAGTTAAAAAGGCAGGCTTCAATATTTTCAGAAAGAATATCAGAAAGTAGGAACTACAAACTATCAACAACTAATAATAATTATAGCTTTTATATAGCTTATAGCATATAGCTTATATCTTGAAAGTGTTTTTATTTTTTAACAAGACTTTCAACTTTCTTATCAACAAGGAATTACAACATATCCTGCCAAGAATACATGTTTAACGAAATTCAATTAGTATTTATTCTATATCTCGGCTGAAATAGAAATCTTGTCTCTCAGATTACTTACAAGTTAAACATTATTAACAATTTTTTTTTTTAGTTGCTTTTTGGTAAAAATGCCTACCTGGCTCTATGTACATGTCATTAATATAAATCATCTATCCATCTGTCTTATAGAACATGACCAGATTTTTATAAATTTGTAATTTGATCTATTTCATATTGAGCTAAAACAACTTTTTACTACATTACCTGAAACTAAACTGCAACCAAAACAGATACACACATTACAAAACCAACACAAAATGCAAACATTTGTAATTGCAGACGAATAGAGAGAATTGGAATCGAGGTCACGGCGACCTTGCAAGTGAGATATCAGATATTGACATTCTACTTGTTTTAGGAAATTTATTGTTAGGAAAATTTATGACCGGAACACAGTCGGCCAGGCACTCAATTAGAAAAGTAAAGGAACAGAGTTCTACAAATTGTTCCGAATGATTCATTAGCAAACTTTTTGATTTTCTTTAACTGGCAGTTGAGCTATTTTATTTAATTTCGTTCGATGTAGTATTAGATTTTGCTTTTTTTGCTTGCATTCATATGTTCACTTGCGGATCCAGGGTGGTAGGACGGTAGGGGCGATCTCCCCCCAACACTCCCAAAGGGGAGGGGGCGGACGTATTCTAGTATAGAATTCACACAATTTTTATACGAATTTATTACTTATGTTAATAATATTTACTAATTATTTATATTTCAAGCTATTTTTTGATTTATTTCGCCCCCCCCCCGTCTAGTATGTTGGCTGGCTTGGTGGGGTCAGGAGGGGGCGATGGCATCAATACCGCCCCCCCCCCCCATAATTTTTCGAGTGGGGGGGCGGTCCAATTTATTGGTAGAAATCACAGCTGGCTAACAGAAAACATTAAATATCTTATGATTAAAACTTGTAACTAATGTTTTAACTGATCTTTATATTATGTCGTTCCCCTGTTGGACGATGTGGGGGGGGGGGCGATACCTCTACTGCCCTTCCCACCTAAGCACTTTGAGTGAGGTGGGGGGCGGTCCTACTTTTATGCAGTGAAAAATGCAAGAAAACGTTTTTGGCGTCTGGGCTTCGCCCCGAACTTCATTGATGAATAGTGAGCTGTAGATGTCAGGAGAATGCGTTTCTGCAGTGAAAAATGCAAGAAAACGCTTTTGACGTCGGAGCTTCACCCCGAACCCCCACCAGAGAGGCTTACAGCGCTCCCCCAGACCCCCAAGCTACGAAGAGAAAGGTCTCAAAATGACTGTTTTTTTTTTATATTTTTCGTTCGACGAAGGTTGAGAAATTTGCTTTTTTATGTTCATTATATATATGCTGTACGCACGTTTATGCATAGGGTTAGGGTTTACTGTGCGTTAGGGTTAGGGTTTGGGAAAATATCGCCCCCCACCCACTCCAAAGTTCTGGATCCGTTAGTGCATATGTTTAGTGTATTATACGTTCCTTAATTGAAGATTGAAATTGAGCACATTGCAATAAACAGGCCTTGTACAAATATGTTAATCATGACGGCTTCCAAAAAGAAAAGAGAGATTTTTTTAGGGTACAATTATAATCGTATAAAATTTATTTTAATGGGAAGAAAAATGATGCCAGGCCTTGTAGTGACGTCATTGTCATGTGACGACAACAGACAAAATGGAGTCCCCCCGATTGTACAGACGAATGTTTTCTGTTCTGCGATGTCTCGCCTGCAGACTTGACCCACTTCACTAGACAGAGTGTGATTTAGTAGTCTGTGACAGAACATGGAAGGTGATTGATTGCTTAAGGGTAGAATCAAAGTGAGACCTTTGAATAAACTAGCATTTGTTGACAATGGGATGTGTCCTAGACAAAGTCTGTGTGTGAGTGTGTATGTTAATTTGCCAGGTGGAGAACCCAAAGAATTTAATTTACTGACTTGAAAATAAGACGCTCTCGTGATCAAAGTGCACAGCGGGAAAGTTTGAAAGAAGTTCATAAGACCTAGAAGATTGAAGACAGGAAAGAACTTTATGGGTTTCTGAAGATTTGAAGACCGAAATTTATAAGATAATATAAGATAAATTTTATTGATCCAAACTTATGGAAATTCAGTTTGATTACAATTGACAACCTCAGCTTAACTACTGTACAAAAACAATATTGATGAAAATAAAAACATTCACATACGAAACACATACACATTTACAACCAACGCTTTATGAATTTGTCTTCTAGGTACTAACAAGATCTAGAAGACAGGAAAGAAGTTAATGCGCCTGGGAAGATTTGAAGACCGACTCTGAGGCAGACTGCTTATGTTATCAGAAAATTGAAAACCGTTTAAAACTATGGGTCGTCGTTGTTGTCAACATTTCAGAGTTTCAACTTTCTTTAAATGAAGTGAAGGAATGAATGCGTCAATCTTTTATTTGAACAAAAAAAATGAACTAAGACAATTTTAAACATAATTAAATAGTTCAGAAATATAATTATTGCTAGGTAGGAAGCTTTAGTAAAAGTTCACTTAGATAAAACACAAGTTGTTGTTTCAATCCCTCTTTGTTGAAGCTGATAACGGTCTATAATGTCTCTTTCTAATATATTTTTTGTTGGAGATGAACGGGATGAAAGCTTAAGCATCATTTATAGTCGCAACGATGTCGCCCACACAGCAGTCCCCCCCCCCCTCATCCGCTTACACTAAGCTGATGTGATCAAAGAAACGGCAAATATTTGATACAATTTGAGATCAGTAGCGACGCAGGTTCTGTCTGGTTATAGCATTGTGTGCCGCAAGCTGCCTAAAGAGGGCCGTTCCTAACAATTGCGGGGCCCAATGCGGAATGGATTGCGCGGGGACTAGTCAGGATAGGGATAAAGCATAATGTCAACATTTTAAGATTTTGTATTGGAAATAATAATAATAATAATAATAATAATTTATTCATAAAGCGCTGTTAACAAACAAAAATGTAGGCTCAAGGCGCTGTAAAAACATTACAAACACAAACATATCATATGACAAACTAATCTAAACAAGTTCTAAACAAATAGGTCTTAATGTTCTTCTTAAAAGTGGTGAAGCATGTCTGTCTGAGATCAATTGGGAGTGAGTTCCAAATCTTTGGTCCGTGAACTGAAAAAGCCCGCAGACCGTAGCTTTTGAGGGAGAAACGTGGCACCACTAAAAGCGTTGAGTCCATTGAGCGTAGGGCTCTCTGTGGGACATATGGAGTAATCAGTTCGCTAAGGTACAAGGGCATCTCATTGTTGTATATACACTGATGACAAAGTGTGGCGACCTTGTAATCGATTCTTGCTTTCACAGGAAGCCAATGGAGCGTGCGCAAGAGCGTAGTAGCAGAATCTTGTCTTGTTTTTAAATGCATTCGTCTTTGAAATAAAAAAATTAAATGAAAGCTCACAGTGCAGTCTTTATTCAATGGCATCCCAAAATAAAGATTTTGTCTATTTTTCAGAAGATTTGTATGAGTTTTCAGGAGATTTTAATACATTCAGGAGATTTCCAGGAGGCCCAAAAAAATTATGAGGCCTCGGAACCCCTGTTATTATATATGTTATAATGGTGAAATTTGATAATTTCCATCTACAATTAGCGCGGGCCTATGAAAGTGCGGGACCCACAGCGACCGCATAGGCTGAAAGAGTATTGTTACGACCCTATTGGCGACGCAATAGGGTTAACTGTGTGTAGTCAGCTGAAGCGTGACACAGTCCAGCAAAACAATTTAGCGTGCTGTATCGAAGGGGAAAGAACTGTACTGGCATGAACTTTGCACGCAAATGTGACCACTGTTATGGTCAGCTGATCATAAGCCTGGTTGTACGAGAGACAGAGTGTGTAGGCTGCAGTTCAAGACAGGACACGGAGGAGACCAGGTCTGTGAGTCTGGCTATGAAGTCGGGCCTGGTCGAGTCCTCAAGTGTTGTACAGAGTCCAAGAAGCGCTAGAGACTGTAGAGTTTATTAGTTTAGTACGGTGATGTACAGAGTGTAGCATTAGTAACTGTTGATGTGCCAATTGTCTAGTATTGGCTGTTACCTTTTCATTATTAAAGTACCAGATTATTTTCGGAGCTCTTGTTGTCAGGTTCTTGATGTGTTGATGTGTTGTTGTATTTAGCAGTGTTTACGGAAAGCCTGAGATAGGATAGAGAGAAACGTAACAGTATGTTAAAGTAAAGTTTCCCTTTAAGAGCTTGTAGATCACAAGGGTAAATGATATAATGCTCATCTGTTTCCTTGGCCCACGGTTAATGAGGGTGTCATGTGGCCAGAACAACGACCAACCGCCTTTACTTTTCACACAACTAATGTTAGACCAGAGGCGTCAAACGATCCCGAAATTTAAAATCCCAATCTTCACCAGAATTTGAACCCAGGACCCTCAGTTCGGAAGGGAATTGCTCTATCGCTCAGACACCGCGCCTTTCGAAGTAAAATGTATAAATTAGTATTATTTTGATAAGCAAAACCTTGTTTATATAGATGTCAAGGGTACTGTATAATTTTGTATATTTACGTAAGTTTTTAACTTGAAAAAAAAGTATTTAATTAGATAATTTGTTTATGATAAAACTATACGACTCATCGAATCAGTAGACCTACTTTCGTTTTTATTATTAATGGCCACCAGTAAGTAAGACTTTCCGAGTTTAACTCCCCTTAACACTACTGAAATCTTACGCTTCATTGGTTTTGTTGAACTGTCAACCTAACAAGAATCGTCAATGGAAACATTCTTTTATTTGAGTAAGTGTTTCTTTGAAACGTCAGAAGGCGAGAGGAATTCGTAACAAACATGCGCAGTGAGAGATTGCTTTTGATTGTAGTCTACTAAACAATGCTTGGCTATGTTTAGGTCCAGCAGACAATATTTCTCTTGGATCGGACGAAGAAATAACAATGTTTCCTATACATCTACATTCCAGTGATAATTACATTGTAAATTTTTTTATTGAGCAAAAATCTTACTCTATGCCGTGGGCCTTAAAATCCCAATCAAACATAATATTTAAAAAAAATACTTTAAAAAAAAAAACTATTACTATCATATCTCTAAATACTGCAAGATACATCCCCCTTTTATATGAAAAATAGCTTAGCGAACTGATTACTCCATATATCCCCCAGAGAAGCCTACACTCAATGGACTCAACGCTTTTAGTGGTGCCACGTTTCTCCCTCAAAAGCTACTGTCTGCGGGCTTTTTCAGTTCACGGACCAAAGGTTTGGAACTCACTCCCAATCGATCTCAGACAGACAACATGCTTCACCACTTTTAAGAAGAACATTAAGACCTATTTGTTTAGAACTTTTTAACATTAGTTTGTCATATTTCATCAGCACCTTGAGCCTACATTTTGTTTGTTAACAGCGCTTCATTAATAAAATTATTATTATTATTATTAAAAATAACCACTAATTAATTGACTAATCGGTTAATTTTTTTATTGATTCATGTGTTGTTATCGACAAGGAATCATTGTGCACACTTTCAACTTGTTCCCAGACTGTCAGAAGGAGACATAAAGTGTACAAGATTTGTATCAGACAGAGTGAGCTGATAGAAACTTTAAACAAAAAAATTCCAACCTAATTTGGGACACTATTCTAAACTAGTATACTCTTTAGTGTCCCAGCTCTTTACTGCATGATTTTCAGTCTAAATGTTCAATGTAAACTACATTCGATGACTTTCCTTCTTTACTGTGAATGCTCCCTTCTCCTTTCCATCGAATAGAGGTAGACAATATTACAAGAGGTTGTAGGGGAAATGTTGGGGAGGGTCTAAGGGAAGTCAAGGTAGCAGAAATTAGATAAGAGTGCACATTAATTGTAGGCGAACAGCTTCGATCCCAGGTCAAGAGAAACAGCATTGATCTCAGGTCAAGAGAAACAGCCTTGATCCCAGGTCAAGAGAAACAGTATTGATCCCAGGTCAAGAGAAACAGCCTTGATCCCAGGTCAAGAGAAACAGCCTTGATCCCAGGTCAAGAGAAACAGCATTGATCCCAGGTCAAGAGAAACAGCCTTGATCCCAGGTCAAGAGAAACAGCCTTGATCCCAGGTCAAGAGAAACAGCCTTGATCCCAGGTCAAGAGAAACAGCCTTGATCCCAGGTCATGAAAAACAGCCTTGATCCCAGGTCACATGAAAGAGGCTTGATCCCAGATCAAGGGAAAAAGGCTTGAATCCAAGGTCAAGGGAAAGAGGCTTGATCCAAGGTCAAGGGAAAGAGGCTTGATCCCAGGTAAAGGGAAAGAGACTTGATCCCAGGTCAAGAAAAAAACATCTTTGAGCCCAGTCCAGAGAAAAAAGCCTTGATCATGGATCAAGAGAATAGGCTTGATTCCAAAACAATCTCTATAATCCTTATAAATTGTTTACTGTGCCTGTGCTAATACAAAAAAATAAACCTTAGAAGTCGCCATCTCTGACTTTAATTTTATGTTATGAAAGAAGAGATTTAAAAAAAAACTGCAACTGTCCACTTTGGGCGATATATGTAAATTAATTTATATACCAGGAAATATTTAGTATCATTTATTTTGAATGAATACAATAGTTTATTGTCACATCTATGACCTTTATTTATGTTTGTTTGTTTGTTTCTTTGTTTGTTCACTCGCTCGCTCGTTCGTTCGCTTGTTCATTCGTTCGTTTGTTTATTTATTTGTTTGTGTAATTTCCTACGTTCCCTCTGAAATAAAAACTCACGTCCTGGTTCAAACCTTCAGGTCAACAATGAATAAAAGCGAACAGGGTTGAAACTTGAGACAGTCTGTCAGTCACACCACAGATGAAAAACAAACAATAGAAAAACAATGCTTTTTTAAAAGTAAAGCTTATCTAAGGGAATATAACCGCTGATTACTATGTTCAAATGTTTTACCAGACAGACAAACAGGCAGACAAACAGAGTGAGTTCATGTAAGATTTGTAAAAAAAAAATCCGTTAGTAGCAGTCTCCCTTTTAAGTGAAGACTTGGATTTTGAAATTCGGGTTTTTAGGTTTACCCTGATTGGTACCTGACATTAGTTTGTCAAACTAAAGGAATGTTGGCAACACGACACCCTCCTTAACCGACGGTCATAGAAACAGTTGACCCCCTACATCATCTGTCCTAAAGATCGCAAGGTCTGAAATTGTTACTTTACATTTGTCTTTACTTTTAACTAGAAATCAGCTGCTCTTCCTTTTACATCTGCCTAAGAATTACATCAACTGCATATAATATAATATACAAGTGTCAGTGTTGTGAAGGGAATGTGTACAAATGTAAAAGTGAAACCATGCAACAGTCTCTGATATAATTATTGTTTCATCTGTTGTTGTTGTTTTGTTTTTGCTGGTAGCTTGAGCCTGCCAAATGTGTTGATATATTCTGTTCAATTAGAACCTTACACCAGATCTACACCAAATATAATTTCAAGAATCGAGTGATTATCTCTATTTTGGTTGCCAGAAAAAAATACAGGTAAAAAGAAACAACCTTGAAGCTACATAAAAAATAGTTTAACCAATAAATTCTTTTTTTTTTCTTTTCTGTTTTTTAGATTTGTTTTAATATGAACAATAAGTGCCAACTCCAGTCAATCAAGCAGACCATTAAATTCTTTTTAAAAAAGTGCTGAGACTGTGTTCTCAGAACGAAATGTTTCATGTGAACATGTACGCTGTAAAGGAACAGCGCTAGTCCTACGACTGTGATACCCCTAGCTTTGTCTTGGTGTCAACATGAGCAAAAGTCTAAATGTCAGTCCTAATCAAAATGACATGAACATAAAGAATGACATTGATGATAACACTGAATCTGTCATTAAATCTACACCCACTAGAAAAAAAAATTCATAGCATTGTTATTGTTTATATAATTTATATTGCTGTAGAAGTTGGTTAAAGGATAATAACCATAGTTGCATAAAGAATTTTTCAAGGCCGCATCTTTATCAATAAAATCACATCAAATTTTGCTGACCCAAATTATTCAACGTTTTCTTCCCCAGAAATGCACTTGAAACTAGTAGACCTTCACACCACTAACCTAAGGCTTTTATCATAAGACCTTCAAAAAGTAGCACCGGAGACCATCAATGCCTTCCAAGCCCAATGCCATTTTTTTTTTGCTAGATAGACAGATAGATAGAGTTGATATAAGCTTTGTAATTATAAAAAGGGGCTGGAACTATAAGGGGTATTATATTAATTTCAAAAGAGAATAGCGTCAAAATAGATTTAACATATGCTTCTCGATATTTCTTAAAACAAAGAAGGAAGTCTTAGCGTTTCACTGTAACTTGAAAGTCAAACAATGTTAGTGGTGATAAGTCTCTTTTAAGATGAAAAAAATATAGAGGCTTAAAACCCAAAGTCTCCATACTCTTTGAATTAGAAAAGTAATGTACATCTTTCAGACCTTGCGTTCCGATGGGCAGATATCGTAACATGATCTGTTTCTATAGTTCATAGTTAACGAGGGTATCGAGTGGCCAGCACAATGACCAACAGCGTTTACATCTGCCCATTTGATGTCAGGTACCCATTAGAGTTGAATTGACTCAGGATGTTCCTAAAAATCCCATTCGACCTCGGTTCGGTGGCCAAGCTCCTAACCACTCAGTCACCGCGACCATCTGCTTGTATGACGGAAGGTCAAAGAGTGTATTATAATAATAATAATAAGGCTAGTCTTCAAGTCTGAAGATTAATGAGGAGTGCAGAGTTTCCCTTGGCCACACAGCCTCATCTGCGATCTACATGTTTTGCCACATCTAGAGCAGGCATAACCATTGTCCGCCGGTGGTCGATTAAAATTTTTTTTCGACGTCTACGTCTGTCCTCGGCAGCGGATTTTCTTTTAGTCTAAAATGTGTATACCGCGGCCTTTGTAAGTGACCCCCAGCTGTCTCGTTCACCTGGAACCAGGTGCTCTCTTCTGTGTCAGTTAAAGCAAGTTGGCGCCTAAGCTGGTCTTTAAGGCGTTTCCGTGGGGCACCCCTGTTACGTCCAACACAACTGTCTTTGCTTTACCAACGTATATTCGGTAACCATTAGAGCTGCGTGGAGGCGCGGTGGCTGATCCGTAAAGCGCTTGACTACCGAACCGTGGTCCCGGGTTTGAATCCTGGTGAAGACTGGGATTTTTATTTCGGTATCCTTGGGCGCCTCTGAGTCCACCCAGCTCAAATGGGTACCTGACATTAGTTGGGGAAAAGTAAAGGCGGTTGGTCATTGTGCTGGCCACATGACACCCTCGTTAACCGTAGGCCACAGAATCAGATGAACTTTACATCATCTGCCCTATAGACCACAAGGTCTGAAAGGGGAACTTTACTTTACTTACTTATTAGAGCTGCGTGGACTTATGGGGCAAGGACTCCCAGGATGGGCATGGACTGAGGAAATTACCCTGAACAGGGTTCGATGGCCAAATACTGTTGCTCCCCTTGAAGTCAAAAGGATTAAGTCAGGTCACATTGTATTGGTCACATTGACAAAAACCTGGTCACTTACACCTGTCCCATTACACAGAGAATTGAGCGTATTGATACCCATTGCCCTATTTTTGTCTGTATTTCCTTTCAAATTCTAGCCACCAACGTTGCCCTCAAACCAGATTGACCCAAAGCAATTATTTCAGTCCAGCCCTGTACTCAACCAGTCATTAAAAGCGAAAAGATAAAATGGTTCACTGCGGTCCCCTCTAAACAAATCTCTTTATTTCAGTTCCCCTATTTCTGTCTTATTGATTATTTAATCCTAACTTCTGAGATTCGTTTTTTTTTTCACCTCGCACAAGGGCTCGTTTCTCATAACCGTAGCTCTATCACCTTGCCGTTTCCTATTTACTGAATGAATACAAGGGAAGAGGCACGTTCCGCGTGAATGGCGTCATATCGATCTGCATGTCATTCGCATACTCTCGACAACTAACTCGCTAATATATGAATTTCTCGAGGTTTTTTTTTTCATACTCTCAAAAACAGACGTCTAGCTAAAGAGAATAAAAAACGTTCAAAATAAAAAGCTTATAGTACTACATATAGAGATAACTTTAGATGAAAACAAAATCTTGCCTTCAAATTGTAGGCACAATTTGCGATATGTCGACTTTGAAATATTTGTATCAAAGACAATGACATTGTCAATAAAGATTAGAGATTTTTATACATGGCGGAAAAACTATAAATAGCTTGGTTTTTCGGTGTTTCCGGTGTACAAAATAAAAGAAATGTTGATAAGCTAGTTGTTTTGTTTTTGTTAAAGCTACGTAATAGTTATTGTTCATGTCTTAGCACTGCTTAATCAAATTTTGTTAGCATATACAAAAAAAAAATATTTACACACTTTGAACTGTCATAGACAATTGATTTCCCGTTCTACAATGTTAAATTTCTGTGAGAAAGTAATGTTCTGTTTCTTCAACAGGTTGCAGCAGTTGCAAGGAAGTAACTGCAACATGGCGGACGTGCGTTTGAGTTTTAAAGAGTGGACTTACGAGCATACCTGGATCACTATGTGCCAGTGGATAGGAGGCAGGGGACCAAACGACTTTCCTGCACGCTCTCTAGACCTCACGCCGCTGGATTTCTTCTTATGAGGCACAGTTAAAGATGAGGCGTACAAACGTAAACCACGTGACCTGGACACACTGTACATTGAGATTTAGTCGGTGTGCTCAGAAATATCAGTGGATACTTTGGTACGATGTACGGAATCAGTATTGACTCGTACTCAGCAATGTATTGATGCTGAAGGCCACCAGTTTAAAAATTTCTCACATTACTCACATTTATTTTTCCAACTGGATGTTAAACTTTCCATGTCCAGAGATTTAGCATTGTAGAACAGGAAATAAATTGTCTATAACAGTTCAAAGTGTGTTTACATTTTTTGACGCACCCTGTATATATTCAAATAGGCCACTAACTAGCGTTAATAAAAGAGATTTGATACAGAGATCAACTGCTATGCATCGATATATTGTTAAAATTATAGCTCTATCCTTTTTTTGGTGTTGACAACAGTGACCTTTCATTCAGCGTCCCTGACAGTATTTAGTTCTCGTGAAAAACTTTGCCTTCGCCTGGTTTAAACTTGTTTTCCACCCGAAAAGTGGTCGTTGTTACTTTGGAGAAGATCTATTCGCATTTTAATTAGTTTTTTACACTCATCCCAACCCAGACCCATTTTCAATTTTTTTTTAATTAAAATACTTTTATCAACTCACTCCGTCTGTTTGTCTGTCTGGTAAAAAGGTTAAACATGTTGTTTTTTTTTCCTCCCAATTCCTATTATTGGATCAAGTTCAAACTTTGCATAATGGACCTCATTCACCAATCGTAAGCAAACAGCATTTAGTAAAGTGATAATATTAATTTAAAAAAACAAAAAAATACAGTCACGTGATAGCCATTGTGTATTGTGTAATTTGTATAGAAGAGATAGAGAATCACGTGGCTTAATGTTGTTTGTTTACGTATTGATGAATGAGGTCCATTATTCATTGAGCCTGACAAGACATGACCAGTTAACAAAAATAACAATTAGTTAATTAATCAATTAATAGTTAGTGATTGATTATTTTGTTTGATTTTGAAATAAGAGGAACAAACGCTACTTAATAAGATGTAGGCTATATATATATATATATATGTTTATTTATACACACATGAATCAATCGAAAAATTAACCGAAAAGGTTATTAAATAGTTGTCATTAATTTTTTTATAAAGGGAAATAATTCCTACAGCATTTAAATATATGGTTATAAATGTGAAGTTATTCCCCTAATAAATTATTTTAAAAAAATGTTCACATTGTGTTTTTTAATAACCACATTGAACTTTGAGGATGTTAAAAGCTGGAAAAGTATTCATCAATTAACAAACATCTTTGCAATTACATGCACTTTATGCCTAGTAGTGAGGTGTTATAAATGCATTGATTGATAAAAACGTTCTTAAACATAGTTCAGCTAATGCCCACAGTCCATATTCGAGTTTCTTGCCTACAGAACGATACACAATGCGTTTTATGCCGGTGCTCACTCACAGACTCTTATTTCATCGAACATTTTTTTTGCACGTCACTTAGGCCTAGCACTTTGTCGTATAAAAGATATGCAAATACTGTGAGAGCGATGGAGTTAAAGAAAGGCTAGGGGTGAAGAAAATAGTAAGATTTTTATATGTTAGAGACGATACTTCAAGAAAGAAGATGATTATGTTGTCAGAATGTCCGAGAAAAGAAAATATATAGCAAGAGAAGGAAAGTAATTAAAAAAATTTTACTTCTAGGAACGAGAGAGGAAAGGGAAAGGTAAAAGCAAAGAGAGAGAGAGAGAGAGGGGGGGAGGGAGGGAGGGAGAGAGAGAGAGAGAGAGAGAGAGAGAGAAAAGAAAAAAAAAAGAAAAATATATACATTAAAAAAAGAAAGAAGAGAAATTAAAAATATAGTCACTCCTGTGAGTTGTGACCTTGAAGAGAAAAAGTCATACCGTTTAAAAAAAAGAGATAATTTCGGAGCTTCATTAAAGAGTTACATAAACGTAAAGTTCCATTTGCAGAATTTGCTATCTATAGGGCAGTTGATGTAAAGGTCAACTATTTCTATGGTCCACGGTTAACGAGGGTGTCATGTGGCCAGCACAACGACCAACCGCCTTTCCCCAACTAATGTCAGGTAACCATTAGAGCTGGGTGGACTCAAAGGCACCTAAGAATCCCGAACTGAAAATTCTTAGTTTTCACTAGGATTCGAACTCGGGACCCGGTTCGGAAGCAAAGCGCGTTACTGTGCCTCCAAAAAAGATTCGTGTAGGATGGAAAATGATCCACATTTATAGAAGCTTCAAAGCAAGAAATATCTATCTATAAAAAGATGCATACACAGATCTATACACACAAGCACACATAGACCTTACACAATGACCTAACACATAAACCTAACACATAGACCTAACACAGAGACCCAACACATAGACCCAACACATAGACCCAACACATAGACCCAA
>JADKLZ010081433.1:0-12652 GCA_021533235.1 Biomphalaria straminea
CAATTAAAATGTTTCAAATGAGATTAAAAGCCTGAGATTGAATCAGTTATCTTGAGCTGCATCACAGCCAGTGATAGACCTTCATCATGCCAGCCAAAAATGTTTGCTCCAACATGTCCTGGTGTGATCTACGACACATAGACCTTCTAAGGTTTAATGAACCACAGCGGTGTGAAACTGGTGAACAGAAGGGGCTGTCAGATTACTGAAAGATTACAGAGAGCATAATTAAAGAATGTCTGAGCTCTCCTTCTGTCACCAGTCATCCTTGACCAAGTATATCAATCTTAATGCTGTTAGCTTATTGCATGAGGAATGTCGTACTCAATTACTTTAATGTCGGCATAGGAAAGTATGATTTCCACCACGTCTGCTTAATCTCTTGCGGATTATCGCTCTTATAAAGTGCCAGCACTTATCTAACCTGACTCTTTGTTCCGAATAGCTTAGATGCTTTGCATGGACGTGTTAAGAGGACCTTGTATCTGATCTTCACGAGTGTTTGACGTTTGTTCCCGTCTGCTGATTGTCGTGTTAATGGTGTGTGTGCCTTTCTATTTGTGAATGAATAAATATGAATAATGGAAGGGATTCTCATGCAATTGATCGCACATAAACAGTTACATTAAAATATTGTTACTTTTTTTTTCTGTATGCATTCGAGTTTGGGTGAATGGGGGAGGGGGGAGGGGGGGTTAACAGATAGTGTGTGTGTGTCTAGTTAATTAGTTGCGTAGAAACAGACAATAAATATTGATACCAGTAAGAATGGTTAATTGTATTATTACATTATCAACAAAGCTATAAAGATTTTTATCATATAAAAAATATCTTTTCACACACACACAAATTAACTTGTCTTTTTATCAATGCACTTGATGTAGCTTTTCAGTTCCTATAATTAGTCAATCTTTCTTTATGGTCTAAGAAAGTTGGAATCTGAAAGTTGCAATGTGGAAGCTAAAAGTAATAAATTGAATTTATTTTTATTTCAAGCCCAAATTTCGTACATAGTAGGCCTAATAATAGAGCGCGGGGGCTGAGCGGTAAAGCGCTTGGCTTCCATACTGGAGGTCCCGGGTTCGAATCCTGGTAAAGACTTAGGGTTTATTTCTGGAATTTCGGGCACCCTTGAGTCCACCCAGCTCTAATGGGTACCTGACATTATTTGGGGAAAAGTAAAGCGGTTGGTCGTTGTGCTGGCCACATGACACCCTCGTTAACCGTGGGCCGCAGAATCAGATGACCTTTACATCATCTGCGCTATAGATCGCAAGGTCTGAAAGGGGAACTAGGACTAGTATGTCACGTTAAATCAGTTGAGAGAGTGTAACGCTAATAAAGTTGAGGGTTTGATCCCAAAACTGGCACAATTTGTACAAAACTTAAATCTTAAGTCTGTCTGGTAAAAAGATTGCAAACGTTATTACTTACACACCAAATGAAGTTGAAATTTTGCACAATTATTTCTTCTACCTGACAAAACAAGAATCAATATAAAAATTAACCAATTAGATATTGGTAATTAATTATTTTGTTTGGGATTGAACAAGAGAAAGAAATTGTACTTGACAGACGTCGTGATATAAGTTGAATTATCTCCCTTGAGGAGGCTTGAGTCTGCGAGTACAACTTTTTTATGAGTTTAAAAAGCGATCACGGTAACATTCACACAGATTTTCCCCTTCTTCCCCCTCCCCCTTTCTTTTACCAAATGGTCCGGACAAGCGAGATTATATCTTATTGAGAAAGCTAAAAGTATGAAATGTCGCTAAACAAAAACAATTATTTAAAATATTTTTAATCGCAAAGATTTATTATTTTTAGTCTAGAACTATTACAAATTTAATTGCAGGACTGATGCAAACTAATTGATACAATTACACTTAATGTAACCTTTGTTATTTAAAAAAAAAGTACCTTATGTTGTTGTTTTTTTTACTTTATTTTTTTCCGATGACAAACAAAAACTATGAATGTTTAGTTTAGTTTATTGTTTGAACATTAAGTAAGAAATGATTTCTGTACAATTATATTACCTCAAAGGTATGATTCTTTTATTCTACCACTGAAAAATATTACTTTTGAAAATAAGATTACTAGACCTGTAGTCCACTGTAGTCTTCTCGTATACGTACTTGTATTTGTTATATCTTTCTGACTTATTAGAACCTTATTTAAGGAAAAAGAGCAATTCTTCAGTTCAGGACTGTGCATAATCAACCTGGCTGTGGACGTTTTATCGAGGATCGGTAATAAAAGCAATATCACTGGACGCATTGTCATGAATTACCTCCCATGGTCGATCATATTATTTAATACTACATTGCTTCCCTTGAACTGTGTCGTCTGTCAAATCTGTCGGAAGAGCTCTCTTTTGTGGGAAAGTAAGAAGTGTTTAAAAGGAAGAAGGGGGAAAAGGCTTTAAGGGGCGATGTGTCAATTGACAGCCTTAATTGCATGATAGATAGATTCTTGCTTATTGCTTCAGGGTCCATTGTACAGAGTCTAAGCTATTGAGGTAACAGGAATGGTTCATTAAGGGTTATGTTATTAAAAGCTATTCAAAAAGGGTCGATATGAGCCCTGGGGAGAGACAATGTTACATGTATGTAACATTTCAAAATAAATATCTTCTAGATAAGGGCAATATCTGCCACAAATCTCTTATGGGGGGTGCAAAGAATAAAAGAATGTTAGTGGAAGTTATAACAAAAAAAAATTTCATGTATTCAGAAAGTAGGTACAAGAGCCTCCAGCAACCATTTGAACTATATTTCACTGAGAAACACTAGTGATTGTTTTTATTCGGTGGCAGAGGGCTTAAGCACTTGATTCCGAACCTGGTGTCCTGGGTTTGAAACTCGTTGAAGACGGGGGATTTCGATTTATTTTTAAGGGCTCTCTTGAGTCTACCCATCTCAAATGGGAAACTGACTTCAGTTGAGGAAAGTAAAGGATGGTGGTTGTTGTGCTGGCTACATAACACCCTGCTCGTTAACCGTTAGCCCAAGAAACAAATGACCATAACATCATCTGTCCAGTAGATCTCAGGGTCTGAGTAGGGAACTTTACTATAGATGACATGGAAAAAATGATAGTCTCTAAAAAGTCAAAACGTATTCTATCCAAACCTCATATTTTGTTGGAAATGGTGAACACAAAACAGTTTTATGACATACTAATGAAAGAGTACTTCAAGTTCACCTACCCCTTAGTCTGTTGGGGCATCCTGTCTCTATCTCTTCGTTTGTCATGCTTTCTGTTGCATCTCTATTCCATTGTGAGGATTCTCCTCTCCAACTCTGCCGTCAACATCCAAGACTCGTAAGCATATAAAAATGTGGCAATGACCAGGGAGTGCATCAGTCTGATCAACTTCAAACTGAGTTGTTGGCTCTTCTAAAAGAACGTTAAATCACTACAGACATTTTGCTGAGATTATTCCATATGAACCTTGCATATCTACCAGATAATTTACCAAGTGTACAGAATTGATTATAAATAAAGTCATCATAAAGTAAACAAAAAAGGAAATAAATTTCTTAGTTCAAGAGACTAACATGCATGTTATGATTTTTTGTAATGTACAGATAGCATCAATGGATTTCCTGTTTTAAAACTTTGTATCAGTGATAAAATTTCAATGTATTTTGCAAACATCTAGACATGGCCTAGATAAGTTGAAGTCAACTCTTTTGCAAAACTTTTTTTGTACATTTTTTTTGCAACAAGTTGTCACTTCAGTTTCCATTTTATTATTTTATATTATTTTTGTATGATTTTTATACTTTAGACATATTTTTATAATATTTTTACAAATTTTATTATAACCTTGAAAAATAATTTAACCATTTAAATTTCGTAAAATTGTCAAAATATTCCATTCGGAAACCATGCTCTAAAACAAATACTGAAGTAAATTGAAATATTTTTATTTGAATCAGAAAGTTAAATACAGTTTTCAAATGTCTAGTATAGAGCATGCCATTGTGTTGCCTAAGTCAGCCAAGGAAACCAATAAGTAAGGAGACCATTAATCTAAAAATTGAATGACAAGATCAACAGGAGCCTACATGAAACATGGCACTAACAATTCATGGCCAGAAAATTTTTTTTATTTTAACATAAAGTCTTTTGAAAAAAATAATCAATTTCCATATCATTAAAATGCAGTGGCGCCTGGTGACTACATATGCCAAACTTGCGATCGAAGCTGTGTATCAAGGATCAGCCTCTTTAGTCACACAAGAGCTTGCAAGGGGAAAAGATCATCACTCGAGACATAAAATGCCACAGATATTCGAATAATACACATTTATTTGAATCATTTGTAGATTTTCTGATAGATTGACTAGACTTTGAGTTTAAAAAAATGCTTTATTATAATGGTTTGTGTAACATGTGATACAGTTAGGATTATGCCTGACATCCTCCAAATATGAAGTTCTTATCTTCTACAATTTAAAATATGAAATTCTTTTCTTCTACAATTTTTTACTTTGTGACACTATGTTTTTTTTCTACTCTGTTATAACATCACATCACATATTAAAAATGTACACTTTGATGTCGCAGTTGAAAAAAAAATCTATTTGTTAAACCCAAGCGCATGTGCCAAATGAGCTATAAAATAGTTAATCAAGTATTGATTACCATAATTCAAATTCAATGATGAAGCATGTGTGTGAATATTACAAGCCAAAGAATTATAGTGACTCAAACTAAATGTTAATCTTCATTAATGAAACACTGTGAACAATAACAAAGAAAAATAACAAAACAAATTACAAAGATTTCAAACACCTTATTTTTTTACTTAAAAGATGAAATTTGTACATTTTAAAAGCATGTCCTTTCATGGGTCTTATATCTCAAAAGGTACATTACAAAATCATAGTCAGCTTTTTTTTCCTTAAGGATATTGTTTTGTTTTTATAAGTATTAAAAAAAAGACATGCATAATTTTGAATTCATCAATAAAATAACATAATAAACATTCTAAAAGATTACTAAAAGCAGTAAGAAAACAAACTAGATCAGCTTGGAATTCAAAAAGCAAGTTTAGTCATGAATGAAAATCCAAATACAAAAGGTAACCAGTTGGTTAGTATTCTACTATGTCAGACAAATTGAAAATACATGAAAATAATTACTTAAACTAGATGAACAGGTAAATAAAAACACAAACATAGCATATAGAGTATAAGTATTACAACTTTTACCTACAATGATACTTTAAAATTTTGATAATCTCACAAGAATAAGAAATTAGTTTAAAGTTACAAGATCAAAAAGCAAAAGTATTAAAAAATACTTTTCCTGTAGAGCACAACATATGTACACAAATCTCTTTCATTGTTCATCTAGAAATGTATGACTACACATCACAGAAACTTATTTCTAGGTGAAACTCTATTCAGTGTAGGGGACTGAACCAAATTAATCACATCGGGCTATGGGACAAGGAGAAAAGAGAAAGCACATTTTGAAAAGTTTTAGAGATCTCTTCCATTTACTTCCAAATAGCTTTATTTTCGGATAATGAAGACAATATTTGAAACTGTTGATAGTTAAATTAAAAGAAAAAGCATTTTAAACTGTGAGACCAATTATTAAAAGCTTGTCTTGTTTCCTGAAAATAAAGATTAAAGATTGTTTTTGTTCCAGAAAATGTAGAAATGAAACAAATGTCCCATCAAGTTCCACATCAGATCACAACATAGGGAATGACCAGAATACTATCACAACAAAATAGTTACTACCAGACTGAACTGATAACAATATATTTACACTGTAATAATTTACGAGGCACTTGTCCGACTCCATTAACTATTTGCCATTTCTTTCATGTCTTGAATAAATACATACATGAAAATAACTGAAAATATTACAAAGTGTTTTAGATATTACATTTCAAGATTCATGCAACACACAATGATGGTTATTCAACACCAAAATATCTGGTTTTCACAATTAAACATTGCAATTAAAAATAATTTTAAAAATGTAATTGAATGCTGTTGTACTGTTATACACAGGTCCAGTTAGTGAAAAAAGACTAAAATATTTTTGTTATTGCTTTTGTATAGTGCAAGTGCATCATTCATGCTATAGCATGCTCATTGCATTATAGTCCAATCTTTTTTGTGGAAATGAGGGGAAGGGAGGTTGCCAAGAAGCCTTTAGACGCTGAGCAAACATAACTCAAGAGTTGGGATTTCCACCACCCCCCAAATAGGTAGCCAGGCAGGGAATGACACTCTTTGTATTAGTTTTTATTTCTATTTATGTTTCTGAAAATGTTTATAATGAGGTTTATGGACTTCTTATGTTTTAATAGTCAGAGGTGCATAGACTACGTAGATGAGTAGCTGAGCCAGTGGAATATGATTGGCAGTTATGACTCTCAATTCCAAGAGTAAATAAACTGAATGTGACAATGGTCAAGTAATAAAAAATATATATAATATATTATAAATAAAATAATATAATATATGTCAGTGTACCATTTTAGTTAAGGGGAGAAAATCCACCTAAGTGATCAGGGTCAAACTGTTATGAAATATTTTTAAAAGGTTTTGTCAACATTCTTTTCAAAGATAATATAACATTTATAAGTCAGATATAAATTAAGATACCAGAATTCCATGTTATCAAGCAATCAAGAAAACTTTATTAATTTATTATTTAATTAACGACTCCTCTATAAAACTTATGTCACAATACTGTTGTATGGGTTGTCACCACAAAATGTTATCTCACAAAGCATGATAACCAGAGAATGACATGTGCAATACACCCTTGGGAAGGGACAAAACAGACAATAATAGGTTAGGTTATTAATATAAAGGAAATAGAATAATGACATGGCAACAGGCTTCACAAAAACAACATCATAGCCATCGCTATAAGACCTTGACTTGACCTTAATGCTATTCAGTTATACAATAGTGCCAGTCAATTTTATCTACCGCCGTATTTCTCCACAGTGGTCTTATTAGAAACTGGCACTTCTAGAAACACTGCTCCTCACAATCTACAGCACAACATATAATCTACAGACTCAGCAATCATCTCTATAATACAGACTGTTTCTATTTTTACATTGAAATTTACTTTGAAAACTAGATATATTGAAATTAGAGATCAGTTGCTTTTTAACTATGAAAAAAAAAAAGTTAATCATAGCATTCAAGAGAACTGAGTAAGAGGATCAACAGAGTGGAAGAACAAATATTTGCTAATAACAAACTTAATCAAAGTCAGCTTAGCAAGGAAGGCAACTCATGTTGATATCTTAATTAAATTTTTTTTAAAAAAGATGAAAATAAAGTAACATTGGATTTTTTTTTAAAGCAATTTTTTGTTTACTAATAAGAAAAATATTTTTAAAATATAGACTTCTGCCATTAACAATATAGTCAACTTTGAAAAAAAAAATTTTTGCTGATGTAAAAATTAAGGACAAAAGACTTCTAGATGATAACAAATACTCATTTTTAAACCTATTCACTATCAACTTAATTTCTCGGAACAATAACAATAAAAAAATACAAAAAAAGTATTTAAAAATCATAGTCTAGTATGATATAGAAATGTACAGACATAAAAACTAAATACATTTGAAACACACAAAAAATGCATTATAGATGAAAAAAATCAATGTTAAATACAGTTATGATTGATTGTTGTATTATAAATAAATAAAACATTTTGCATAGTGTTAAATGTATTTCTAGGACAAATCAAACTACTTTGATATATATGAAGTAAATTTTAAAAAGAAATGGGAGTCATAAATCACAGTTGTAATGTACTTTTGACACTTTAGTTCATCTACATGCAGATAAAGTGACAAATTTCACAGCAGTACTCTGGCATTGTAACCGGGTTATGTGACTGAAGTGGCACGTTAAAAAAAAAAATTTGCCTATTTCACTATGTTATGCAAACACATTCTTAAATCACTGTCCTTTAAAATGATCACTGAGTATGGAAAAAAAAAGTGTGTCAAAATCATGTAAAGTACTATGAACTTTGACTATGAACTATTCATATAATTCCTGACACTTTAAGCTTTTCTAAAAAACAAAGTTTCTTATCAACACTACCTTATAACTAGCTAGTCTTTACATTTTGTAATTTCTAATCAAACAAAGACCTTCCTTCAGGAAACGGTACCATGAAAAAGAAGAAGAGGAAGACAGAGGAAGGCATGGGAAGACAACATCAAAGAATGAACAGGCTTATCATTAAATGAAATTCTATACCATGGCAAAGAACAGAGAGGAGTGGAGAAAAAAAAATTGACAGATCCAACAGTTCAACAGACTAAGACATAGGTGAAGTTGAATCAAACATGAAGCAATAAATCACCAGAAAAACTGTTGTTACAGATGAATAGACTTCTTTTTTGTCTTTTCAAAACTAACGTCAGCCCTGAGGAATATTGGTACAGCAACAATAATAACAAGAGAAAAATAATATGTTTGAATAGCTAAACATTCTTCACAATAAACAGAGAAACTGGGAAGTTTGAATTATCAGTCTTGAAGATCTGAGCTATACATGATGATTGATTGGTTGGTACAAAAAAAATTGTCGCCATTTTGTCGCTAGGATTCTCAAATTAATAACATTTTCATTCTATATTTATTTAAAAAAGGAAAAATAAAGTTTTTAAAATTAGTCTTAAATAAATTTTTTAAAATATGTTTTTTTAAACATTAAAATAATTATCAGTTAAAAGTTTCCTAAACAAAACATTTTTAAAAAATATATTTGAAATAAATGTACTAATACTGATGAGTTAAAATTTCTTAACAATATATTTTGTTTTAAATAAAAATGACTGGGGGTTTTAACAACTATATTAAAAACAAATATTATTTTTACATAACTGAAGAAAAACATTCTGACTGAAAGTTGTAATATTGTTCTAAATTGACTAGAATTTATTTACATAATATTTTCGGTTTTAATGCTGAAATAAATTACAATAATATCGTTAGTATTCATTTATGGATAAAATTAAATTAACAATAGTTGTGTGATATATAGTGGTTATTAGTTTACAAATGTACTGACAATTATCAAGATAAATATTTGTATAAGTATATGTGGTTCAATAAGAACATTATCTTTGGGTATTTTGTTAAATACAGTTTGATACCAGCTTTAAGCTTTAAATATTTGAGAATTAAAAGCCGCACAGGGTAATGTTAAACACTTGAACAAAAAATTGACATTTCAAATGGCAAACATGATTAAGTCCCTTGTTCACTACTGAATCACAAAACTTTTTGATGATTTATAAATATTTCCTTTAAACTTCTCTTTTCTCACCTTCTAGACCACAACAATCAATAGGTTTGAAACAAAGGAAATGTTGCTTTGTAGTCACTAATGTTATTCCAAATTAAATGCAGACGGTCCAAATGCATCAAACCCAACAAAGATACGTCCATCTTGTTCAACTTTAACAGGATATGTCTTGGCAACGGTAGAGCTTTTGGGTGGAAACACTGTCTGACCATTGTCCAAGCGAAATTTCCACTTGTGCCAAGGGCATTTAACACAGACCTGGGTGGAGCCAATGTCTTCTATGTCGGCTAAATGTAAAGGTCCACCTGGAAAATATTAATTTTTTTAAAATACATCATGAAATTAATGAATGGATTAAATTTAGTATAATTTATGAAGTATCAAGTGTTTTGCAATTGATGCATCTGAAGCATATTTGGTTTAATATATTTGATTTTATTGTAAAGTATGTCTTTAAAGCATTATGATGAAATGGATCTATTTGTTTGCAAGCAACAGTATGTCAGTGATGACAGCAATAACTTTATTATAACAAGATTACAAAGAGAGTTTGTGTAATACACAAACTCAGAGGCGGCCCCCGTCGGAGTCGGATCCCTGTCAAATCCGCCTATTCGCAAGATGTTTTGGATGTTCCTTCTAAGTCCCTGGCTCAATTCCAGTATGCTCCCATCCTTAAACTATCGCAATATTTCTGAAAGAACAGTAAAGGTTAAATCATATTTTCAAAAGCCTTTAGTGTTTTTTTCTAACCGTGACGGACAGACCAACCAACAGACAAAACGCACAAAAATATGTTAGTTACATCATAATGGGTGTATTAAACAATTTTATTTTAAAAAATCTGATTTTTTAAAAAAATTAAGAAATTAGTTTAGAATCATGTCATTTCCGGGCTTAACGCTAGTACACGAAAGCCGCTGCTAAAAAATCATTTTAAAAAATGTGCATGAACTCTATATGCCTTACGTATTTCTTATAGTAACATTTCCTCCCTTACATTTACGTAATTATTTTAGAATTGGTGTTTTGTTATAAAAAAATCGCTTGCATAATTAGTTTTATAAATTAAACGGTTTGATTTTAGAAAACTAAAAGTATATGTTGCAACTAAACTTTTCAAGCCGCATTTAATGGTGAAATAATATTTTTCGTATCTCTTCTAGTTTTGGCGCTCTGAGTCTGACAGACGGACAGACGGACAGACAGACAGAAAGTCATTTTAAAAAATGTGCGTGATATCTACATGCCAAGAGCATTTCATATAGTAACATTTCCTCCCTTAGATTTACGTAATTGCTTCACAATTGGTGTTTTATTATTAAAAAATCACTTGCAAAATAATTTTTATAAATTAAACGGTTTGCTTTTAGAAAACTAAAAGTAGCCGTTGCACCTAAACTTTTCAAGCCGCATTTAATGGTGAAAAAATATTTTTCGTATCTCTTCTAGTTTCGGCGCCCTGAGTGTGACAGACGGACAGACGGACAGACGGACAGACGGACATTTTGCACAAACCTAATAGCGGCTTTTTCCCCTTACGGGGGCCGCTAAAAATTACAGGCATTGTTATTTTTATGGAATATAACATTTTCAAAGGTGATTTTAAAAGTGGATTGACAATCAATTATATTTGTTATTTTGGATTTTCGACAATCAAAACCTTTTTCAATTCTAACATGTTACAATGCACATTTTATGGAGCAATAACTAATGTTTTGTTTTAAAAAAGAGGTAAGGATCAAATAAATCAAATTAAATTCAGAAAACACTCCAAAAACAAAATTAAAAGACAAAGACATTAACTTGAAATACTTGAAAACAATGCAAAGCAGGATGACATGCAAAGGAAACACTAAGTAATTTTTTAGTAGGTTTCCTGTTACATTGGGCAATGGTTAAAGATGATACTGTAAGACTTAATGGTTGGTGGTTATGGGAAAGAAAACTGTGCTTTGAGAGACTTTTACATGCACAAAAAGTCTTTAAACAAATATTCAAAGGAAAATAATGGGTGTAAAAATTATTGAATGGTTCACTTTCTTCAATGGGAGTAATTCTATGATCAAAGATTACATTTATTACATGTACATAAAAGACACATTGGAAATGGAATTTAAATCAGCACAAATATTAACTGAATCATAGAATTGAAAAACAAAAAAATTGTCTTATAATGGATTTTAATTAAAGCCTGTTTTCATAATGTTGCTCTCCCAATACTTCATTACAATAAGTTGTTTTTTACAAATATCAGTAGTTTTCATTTTCCATAGGAACTAAGAGCACTAAGTAGACAATGGCTGAGTTGTAAAGGCTATATTAATGAGTCTGGACAAAATAGTGCTTATAAAACATGCTGACACATATCTATGGATGACACTTGTTACTCATAAAGTTTTTCTAAGACAGAATGGCAGACAATAATCTTTCAAAGAAAGCTAAAAAAATAGCTCTAAGCAATAAATCAAAAGGTGGTGTAGTGGCTAAAATGTTAAGTTTTTAGCTTCCAAACCGAGAAGTCCCAGGTTTGAGTCTACGAAGACTGGGTTTTTAAGGTCACCCCTGAGTCCATCCAACTCTAATAGGTACCTGACATTACTTGGGGAAAGTAAAGGAAGTTGGAGGTTTTGCTGGCCACATAACACCCTGCTCATCAATCACTGACCAAAGAAACAGATGACCCAAGGTCTGAAACTTTACTTTTATCAAGGAAAAACAAAACTTTGTTCACACATATACTACACCTACACTTAGATCAGGAGTGAATATATATCTAAAGGGAGTAAAAAGGATTCAGGGATCAGTTGTTAATTTTGGATTTTATTTCACTTAGTGTCTATTTATTTATAATGCTCATTCATATTGTCTATATATTTTAATGTTTCATTGTGCCTGTTTATTTTACAAATGAAGTTTGTGCAATTATTAAAATAATCTAATATTGTTATTGCTTTGATGTTGTTGTTTTTTAAGACCCTTTATTTGGAACCGGACCACTACTTGCTATTTACTGTCAAAAGTTGTTTCGGAAATGTCAATAGTGATTTATATGTAATATACAACTATAAATATGTGATAAAGACCTACCCGCATGTGGACAGACTGACTGAATGGCATAAACTGAATTTCCAATTCTAAATAAAGCAATTTTCTCATCATTCAGCAATAAAGATTTTCCGAAGCACTTCTCATGCAGAAGTTTAAGAGCAGCCTCTTGATGAATATCTCCCTGCTTTTTAAATAGCTTCAAAATACGTTGGCGCTTACTTCTTTCAATTTCATTTTGCCAGTCTAGTAAATCTTTAATAAAATAAATGAAATG